>JAHDVE020003355.1:0-170156 GCA_022606495.2 Halesus radiatus | reverse complement strand
AAAAACAATAACAATATTAAAGTGTTAAAAAAAAGTGATAAAATTAAAAATCAAGTATATAACGCAAACTTAAAAATTGCAAAGAACATTTCAAAAATTGTAAAAGAAAAAAACCTAATTGTTACAAAGGCAGATAAAGGAAATAGTGTTATTATTATGGACAAAGTTGACTATGTAAATAAAACTATGGATTTTCTACAAGGGGATAATTTTGAAATTATTAAAATTAACCCTATTAACAAGTGTCAAGAACTGGTGAAAGAAGCCGTGAAACATTGTAAAAGTGATTTTTTTGTAAATTTGAAGAATAACAAAAAAATTGTTTTAAGTAACCCACAAATCCCTAAATTGTATAGTCTATTAAAAATTCATAAAATTAATAAACCCATAAGGCCAGTAGTTTCTAATTGTAATGCCCCGACTTACAAACTAGCAGGTACTATTAACAAAGTAATTATTGATGCAAATGTTTTTAAACCAACATATACAGTTAAAAATTCGTTAGAATTAGTTAATTATCTACAAGTACTGGAAATCCCTAATCATGCTATGTTGGTGTCTTTCGATATAGTCAATTTATTCCCCAGTATCCCAATTAAAGAAAGTAAAACAATCATTACTAACCTATTAAATGCTTCAAATTTATCTAAAGACTTAATTTATGATTTAAATTTATTATTCGACGTTATTTTTAAACAGAACTATTTTCAGTTTAATAACACCATTTTTAAACAGAAGGATGGCTTGGCACTGGGGAGTAGTACGAGTCCTTTAATAGCAGACATTTTTCTTAATAATTTAGAACAACAAATTTTCAATAGCGGTGCGCTCTTATTAAAAAATATATATTGTTGGAAAAGATATGTCGATGACATATTTTGTATTGGCTAGGGACGGAAAGACAATTAAACATATTTTTAAACTTTTTGAATAAATTACACAACAATATCAAATTTACACTAGAAATAGGTATAAATAAGAGTTTGAATTTCTTAGATTTAAATTTAACTTTAAAGGATAATAAAATAGATTTCAATATTTTTCGTAAAGAAACATACACTTATATAGTTATTCATAGTTCATCAAATCATCCGTTCTCTCAAAAACTTGCTTCTTTCCACTCTATGATTAATAGACTAATTACCATTCCTTTGTCTGATCATAATTTTAATTTAGAATTAAACCTTATCAAACAGATAGCTTTAAATAATGATTATCCCACTAAATTGATAGATAAAATATTAAATAAAAAAATCAAACAACGTTACATAAAGCAGTATATTTACCCAGGGTCAAAGGATATAAATAAACAATGGCGTCGAATTTTATTTGTAGATAATGATTGGTCAAAATTAATAAAACAAAAATATTCCAACTAGTATTCAACCAGCGTTCTACACAAATAACAAATTGAAGAATTATGTTTTAAATAATAAAGATAGTGATGTTAGTATTAAAAAATCGGGAGTTTATAAACTCAACTGTCATGACTGTAATGCATTTTATATAGGTAGAACCACCAGAAGTTTCGACATTAGAGTTAAAGAACATATTAGAGCATTAAAAAATAACAGTGAATCGGAATTTGCGGATCATTTAATAGAAAATGATCATACTTTTGATATAGATACAGGATTAAAAATACTTCATACGGGATACAAAACAACACAAATTAATAATTTAGAAATACTAGAAATTAGAAAAAGCGATAATTTAAAAATTGATATAATCAACAAACAAAAAAACTTTTTTGGTAACCCTATATTAAATATTTTCCCACTTACCAGGCCTTCCTACTCTAATGACCATTCCAACAACTTGACGATTTCTTAATTATACCTTTGTCACCTTCCTTTAACGATTGTAATTTCCTAGTTATTTGTCTTTCCCCTACCACCCCTCCCCACTTAAATCTTTGTAATTTCCAAATTATTGTAATTTCCTGATTGTAATTCCCTAATTACTTGTCTTTCCCCTACCACCCCTCCCCACTTAAATCTAACTGTTCTATATTTTAATTGTTAACTTCAGTATACATTGATACCTGAAGATGTGAGCATCGCTCACGAAACATGTTGTAATATTGTATATTAATAAAGTGATGTATACAAAGTTATTTTGTTTTAATTAAAATACATAATGACATCACAAAGTGAAAACCTTCTAGAAGAAGAATTCTTCTTCGAAAAAAAAAAAAAAAATACATTTAACAGTTGAATCCGGAAGTCACTTCTGGGCTGGAGATCCCAGATACTTGATAAACCTGCTTGTTTCTGTACAAAGGAGAGCGGTTCGTCTGACAATCCGTTTTTACCAGACCGATGCCATCTCTAATGCACAGACACTATGTACAACGGTTCTACAGATACTTCAATGAAGCCTGCTGGAAGAAGCTTACAGCGTTGATCCCCTCCGCACCGGTGCACGAGTGTGAAACTCGACAGACACGAGTGGAACACCCGTTCTCAGTTGATGTTCGCTACATGAGAATGGGTCGTTTCACCGACTCGTTTTGAAGCGATCCACCGGTGTCTGTCTTTCCTCCTAAATTTGATCCGCACCTCTTTAAGGCCCAAATTATCAAATCCCTTCCTACAGCCTTACTTAACCCGCCTCATAATGTTGCCCAACCGGGTGGCGATGTCCCCTGTGTGTGCTCCGTACAGACAGGCGCACTCTTGTGAGAAGTCACAAAAGAAAATTAAAAAAAAATAATGTATGTTTGTACGGAACCAATACGGTAGTTAAAAATGGTAGAGGGATCCGCCGGCAAGCGGTGATTCCAAGGTTTGCATTCCAGTTACACAATTTTTTTTTCCTCTATTCAGTTTTCTATTTTATATTGTTTCCATTGTTAATAAATTATTATTTGATCTTCCAGGAATTGCCCAAAATCCGCTAAAAATAAACTTCAACCTGAAACTGACCCTGGCCTGTGACGCCCCCTGGGTGAAGCTCCCCACCTTCCTGGACATGATGAACATGGCGCGCTCCTTCCCCATCAGGATAGAGCCCGAAGCCTTGCCGCCTGGTGCTCACTTTACAAGGTTACTTTAATTGCTCATTTCATTTAACGACCCTTTGCCCTAGCCGTCAAAGACTTGAATGAAATCTTACATCTTAAGTATAAATTTAAAAAATCTAAAATGCCGTACCGCTACGGTGACAAAAATAAGTTTTTCTATCGATTTAAGTATAATGTGTTTTAATTTTAAATTCTAATTACATTTAAATTCTTTTATAATTTCTTCAAACGATTGGTATTCACTTTGTGGCGTCATTATTAATAAATGAATTAAAAAATATATACTTTGTATTCACCACTTTACACAGATATCTACATGTTTCGAAATCGATGCTTTCTTCATCAGGAATATATAGAAAAATAATATATAATAATAGTCAAGAATTGACTTTAATTATTTTTAGTATTCTATATATTCCTGATGAAGAAAGCATCGCTTTCGATACATGTGGATAGATATCTGTGTATATTAATAAAGTGGTGAATACCAAGTATATTTTTTAATTAATTTACATTTAAATTCATTCGTCTCTCTGAGGTAGCTGAGAAAAATTGAAATAATTTTTTCCTGATTTTGTATGGCGATAGTGGTATTGTCTCCTCTTCCTTTTCCAAAAATTCCATAGATTCTCGATCTTAGCTCATCCTCATCACTACCTGATTTATCATAAATTTGATTAATTTTGGATTTTTCTTTTTCTCCGTACCTACTTGGAAATTTGTAAATCTTTTTGTCCTACAACCGTGAAGTAAGTACATGTAGATAATTTCTTATATGTATTAAGTGTAATATGTTTTAATCTATATGAAATAAAATAAAAGCATCATATTATTAAATGAATTAAAAAATTACTTTGTTTTCATCACTTTATTAATATACACATATCAACATGTTTCGAAAGCGATGCTTTCTTCATCGGAAATATATAGAATGCTATATATATATTCCTGATGAAGAGAGCATCGCTTTAGAAACTTATGTGTATATTAATAAAGTGGTGAATACAAAGTAATTTTTTAATTAATTTATTAATAATGATGCCACAAAGTGAATACAAATCTTTTGAAGAAATTATACATTATATTATTATTATTAATTTTTAAAATATATAAATGTTCTTGTTTATTTATTTCAGCATTAAGGCGTACGACACCAAATGCATCACCAAAGGTCCCGTCTTCCAAGTGCCCATCACGGTGATCCAACCGCAGCAGCTCACGACGGTCGGTTTCGGAGGCCCGGGCTTCTCAGAGGTCAACTGCCCCTTCAAGCCGGGCACCATCCGGCGCCACTTCGTGATCGTGCCCGAGGGCGCCAGCTGGGCCGTGCTGAAGCTGAGCTGCGTTGACAAAGACAAGAGCGGCAGGTTCCTGATCCACTGCATGCAGTCTCTGCCCCGGATGAGCTGCAAATCTAATGAGTTTCAAAAGATGACGAGCGTCACATCGCAAACGGATACTCTCCTACCTTTCCAAGTCCAGGTGTGTAAATCTTCAGAAAAAAATTATATTGGCTTTTACTTTATTGAATTCAAAGTGTTCATAAATGGTTAGTAGGGCTAAATATTAAAAGGACACTTCTACTTCAGGAGACACATGCAGCTGTTGGGAGTAGACTAAATCAGTTGTGGTAGGAAACATGGAGAGGATGAAATCTCCAATTCATCTATGGCGCCAATGTCCTGCCTTAATGGGAAGGAGGCTCAGGTACCTAAGAAGGAAACCTTCCAAGAAACTGGGCGCCTTGTACAGGGCTAGCAGATTCTACAATAGTGACAAACTGCTACCCTTATACAAATCTCAAGTACGTTCAACAGTTGAATTTGGAAGCCAACTGTGGGATGGAGCCCCCAAATATTTAATAAATCTGCTTGATTCTGTGGAAAGGAGGGCGATTCGTCTGATTGACATTCCGTTTTTAACAGATCGATTACCATCTCTAATGCACAAATGCAATGTAGGTATGCTGAATCTGTTCTACAGATATTTCAATGGAGCCTGCTTGACAGAGCTAGCAGCGTTAATCCCCTTCACACCGGTGCACGTGCTTGAAACTCGACAGACACGAGCGGAACACCCATTCACAGTTGACGCTGGCTTCATGAGAACGGGTCGTTTCGCCGACTTGTTTTTGTGTAAGTCGACTCGTATATGGAACTAGCTACCGGTGTCTGTCTTTCCTCCTACATTTGATCCGAACCTCAAGGCCCGCATTAACAAATTTCTTCCTACAGTCCCACCTCAACCCGCCTCATAACGTTGCCCAACCGTGTGGCGATATAGTTCCTCTGTATGTGCTCCTTACAGATAAGTTTCCTCTTGTGAGATGTCACATAAAAATAAAATTTGAAAAAAAAAAGATGTTTGTAGTGGAGAAATAGTTATGAGAAATGTTAAAAAAAGACATGTTGTGGAACCAGGTGAATGGCCATAGCCGAATGCCATGTGACAATTCTGGAGAAGTTGTTCAAGGAACTAGGCAATACATGGGAGATAGCAACAATGGGCCTATTGGTGGATTATTTACGGGAGCGATGCAGATTGTTTCTTTATCAGTAATGATAAATTTTTAGCCACTAATCAATTTCTAGGGCGGCATCGTGCTAGAAGTGGCCGTGGCCAAGTTCTGGGCGAACATCGGTGATGTGTTGCTGAACTACTCGCTGGAGTTCCACGGCATCCGGCCGGACAGCCCGCAGGTGGTGATGCACGGTGCGCAGGGGCTGCACTGCGTCCTGCTGCGCTCGCTCTGCCAGGAAGAGTGCCAGCCGCAGGCCACCCTGAAACACACGGTGCAGGTCATCAGGTACTTTCATAAGTCACACCACATACGTACAACTACACTCCCCGAGTTTCCACCACTGAAATAAAATGATGGAGTTATTAACCCTACGGTACGGTTGGGGTTTTTCAGACTTGATCAAATTTTATGACCATCAAATTATCAATAAATATTGCAAAAAAATATTGAAATTTAAAGACATTTTAGTGTCATTATGAGTTATTTATTTACAATTTCTAAAATTTCCAAATTTTGCATTATTTTTTGCGAAATTCGCATTATTTTTCAGCAAAAGCAATAGTATTTTGCAACAACACTGATGTTATGTTAACTTTTTGGTATTTTGCAGCAAAACATTATTAAAAAGCATGTAAATGATTTGATTTTTGCTAAATCAAAAATGAATCATAATTTGTGGCGTTTTCGACATAAAGTTAGCTGCGTTCCATTTTATGGCTATTCAAGCTTGTCAAAACCATCAACAAAGAAATACTTAGAATGTATAATCTAACTTTCTTATTTTAAAATACCAGAAAATCGCGTAAAAATACGAAAATTCGCATTACTCTCATGAAAATTACGAATTTCATGTAAAAATTCGCATTATCATTCAGGTCTCTAGTGATAAGTTGTTGTCAAGGAGAGTGTAATTTAGTTCACGGCTACTATTATGTATGAAATTTATCAGGTTTATTTTGACTACACGTCATGAAACGTAGAATTATTGTGTGTAATAATAAATATTGTATTTTATTTCAGGCCTTCTGAATCCAAACTAGTTCCACTGACGGACAGAGATGTCATACCCCCCGGCAAGCAGATCTATGAAATTAATAATACTTATAACTTTCACATAGCCAAAGCAACTGAGGTAATAATAATAATAATAATAATAAACGTTTATCCGGTATGTGGGGAGGTTAGTGCAGTCCCACACATTCCATACAAAATATATTATACATGCAATAGTTATAAAAAATATACGAAATATGTGCAAAAGTTTAAAAAATAAAATAATAATATCCTACACATATGAAATATGTGCATACTATTCGATGCACGACATTCAAAATCAAACTTTAAAAAGATGCATTTTCAGTGATTTATGTCCTCCAGTATCTATTATGTAGTTTCTATTTACATTATTACGTATTCAATGTATGTTGTTTTCAGATAACGCCCAATATATCGCTTTTAAGTGATATGCTCTACGAGTCTGAATTTGAGTCTCAATTGTGGATGTTATTTGACAATAATAAACAGCACATTGCTTCTGGAGACGCTTATCCTAATAAGGTAAGTTATTTTGTTTTCTTCATACCTTGTTTTATAATAACACCATCTCTGGGGCCTCGTTGATAGTGGTGGCTCGTGGTTTTTGTTTGCTTTAAGTGACAAGACTGCAAGATTTTATCTGGCGACATCTACATGGTCATGATTGCATTGTGCATGCCTCTCTTTAGCTAACCTAAAGGCCTTCCTCTTCTTTTTTTATTTCCCTATTTAGCCAATTCCACATGCTATCTATCTGTTAGTTGTTTAGGAAGTTATAAAGTATAAAACTATATTATGGCTTCTGATGGAATATCTGACAAATATTAGTCAGACGTACCCTAATTCAGTAGACAGTTTTTACATTTAACAATGGGGGTAATTTCACAAATTAGAGATACTCTTAAAAATGTGTCGAAGATTCAAAGTTTATTTTTCTGATTCGGATCATCGTATTATAAATGTGTAATTTTTATATTTTCATTCATAATTACATATTGCTTTAAAAAATATATCTTAAACTGCACATTCCTAAACGGTTCACACTCACTACAGCATCATTATGTTATAGGAAACTCTAATGGCTGTCAAGACAACATTGGCCGGTGTGACATCAACAACGCCATATTCACGAACAAATATGAATATGCATTTTGAAAGTGGCACTTTTTAATGATGATATTGTATTATGATAAATTTATATTTTAGATTGGATACACGATACACGAGTAAGCAAAAAAATGTGGTCCGTCCAAATCTAGAGTCGTGAATGCCATTGTTTTTTTAATTGTTGGTGTGTTGTATTAAGTGGTTTTTGTCTGTGGCAGGTGTGGTTACAGTTGCAACTGAATAAATAACATTATGTATGTATGTTAATAGCTCCGTTCGGAAGGGTTTCCGTTAGTGTGTTGTATTAAGTGGTGTTTGTCTGTGGCAGGTGTGGTTACAGTTGCAACTTGATAAATAACAATATGTATTTATGTTAATAGCTCCGTTCGGAAGGGTTTCCGTTAGTGTGTTGTATTAAGTGATTTTTGTCCGTAACAGGTGTGGTTACAGTTGCAACTCAATAAATAACATTATGTATGTTAATGGTTTATACTTTCTTTTTCTTCTTTCAGTATTCAGTGAAGGTAGAGAAGGGTGACTATGTATTGAGACTGAACATTCGCCACGATCGGAAAGACATTTTAGAAAAATTGAATGAGGTCCCCATGCTGCTCAGCCAGAAGCTGGCCCAGCCCCTCACCCTGGACATCTATGTCACACAGTCACAGGTATTACAATGCTAACTATCGCAATATGACTGGCATCATGTATTATTTAGGGCCTATTTCTGGAAACATCTGGCGATGGGGACTACTTTTGATAAATGCTAGAAGGTTTATTGCAAACTGTGTACAGTTGAACCCCGTTCTTTCGAAATCTACGGGACTTAAAATGTGATTTGAAATTTTTAGAAAATAAAAAAAACTCCTTAAACTCAAGTTTCGCGGCCGCCCTTTCAAATTCAGATGGGTATTCGAAGAACATTAGTAATATGACTTTCTTTGTAAATCGAGATTTCGCAGCCAATTACTGTCATCGCCGTGCATTAAAATACAGACATCTGAAGTAAATTCGTAATAATAGTACATACCCTCCACACAGCATCCCCAAAGATGATATAGGCCTTGAGGGAAATTATTTCCCTCAGGGTCTCCTGTGTGGGGAGTTACTGTAAAAAAAAAACATATTTCCTTGCAAATCTAAATTTTTCAAATTACACTAACAAATTTTTATGCGCTGACCAAAATAAATTTATATTTTCAATGTAAATAATTTCAAATTTAAAAAAATTTCTCTGGACTTTTTTTGTGAAAAATTTAGAACCGCACGTTTTTTCGAATCATTATAATCAGGGTTTGAATTAACGAGGTTCTACTGTAATAATGATAACGTAAAAGCTCAAAACAGTAGACATCAATTGGGTAGAGGAGTTTCAAAAAACCCGCTCTGGAAATTTCTGTTGGATTGGATACATTCACAAGTATTTGAAATTCATTGAAAGTCAATACCTACCCATAAAATTTAAATTTTCTTTCTATCGATGCCTGGAATCCATTATGAGAGAGAGCTTACTCTTTCGCCCTTTTAATTTACGTTTCGCGCGCATTTATTCCCTATATTTGCCCCCTTTTTCTGACTTGCCACACTTTCTCTCTAGTGGCAACACTGTAGTGAGTGCATTTCAGGACAATAAAGTATTTGAAATTCATTGAAAGTAAATATAAAATTTATCTTTTAAGCTAAATATTGTACAGTTATTTAGACATTTAGCATGAAACGTATATTCTTTATTATATTTAAGGTATTCCAAATAGTTTTTCACGACTATTTTCAGATTTCTTAAAAATTCCAGTGCTGGTTTTTCAATTCCATGCCTCAATTATAAGATGTTTTTATTGCATGGTTGGTTGGTGACTAACTTATCTTCGCATCTTGTTTTTGACTGTGCTTAGAAATCTTATAAGGCGCTAAAACAAATTGAAATATCTTCCACATTTCTCCAACTATAATAAAAAATATCTTCTAATCTGACCGATGAGGAGGGAATGATGATTTACTTACCGAATGAAATTAATCATTGTGTTTGTTATATTTCAGGAATGATGATTTACTTACCGAATGAAATTAATCATTGTGTTTGTTATATTTCAGGCACTAACGGGAGGAAAAAAAATGGTTGGAGGATGCATTCCAGCGGGCTTCACCTTACCCATTTACCTGGCGCAATTGCCTAATGATAAGTAAGTTAATTTATCACCAACGAAAAATTCCATGTTAATATAATAGCATGTACATAGAAAATAAACTCAATTTATTTTACTATCTCTTTTCCTAAGAGAGTAAGGGAGTATCTCACCACCTTTTAATAAAATGTCGATTAGCGCTACTAGTCGACTAGCGTATATTATCTATTTCACCATCGCTGAGTAACGCTACGCGCCAAGAAAATTCCTGTTTTTACCACCATGTTAACCCTAAAGTTACTTGACGAGTAGTTACTCAACAGTTTACTTAGTGGTGGTGAAACACCCTTAAGTACCCGTATCTTTAATAAGACCCATTCAGTTATCCCTAAAACTCTGGTTGGAATTTTATTGCCACAATGAGCTTGCGCAAGCAATTACATATTTTTTTGTACCAGTCATTTTTCTCTCAAAATATTTTTTTAATTAGTTGAACCCCTTTAATTAAAATGCGACTCAGAGGTAAACAATCGCATGTCCAAATTTTAGGTATTTTGACTTTTTGGCATATTCTGAATCAGAAAGTTCAGTTCAATTTCAGTTTCAGTGTCCATAAATCGACGTTTATTGAAATACCATAATACAGTTTCATACAATATGAGATGTTTAAATATACGTACAATATGTTACATAATTATATTATTGTATGGTTTACATTACCTACCCTAGGAGAGACCTGTTCTGTGGTAGGTGGACTGGAAGTACAAAAAAAGACTTAAGTGTGATGTTATGACAGATTAGGCATTGTTAAAATAAAATATTAACGTAACATATAAAAATAGTAATGCTAGAATATTCAAACAATTATTGAAAGGGAATTTCGAATACATTATTATAAAAGGGGTGACAAATTAAATACAGTAATGTGTAAAATAAGAAATTCACTTTAATAAATACCTTCACGATAAATTTTTTTTTTTAAATTTTCTTCTATTGTTATATCACAAAAATTAAAAGGTTATATATACTTTTGCATTATTTAAAACAAAATAAATAAATACAGTGTAAATGCAGAACAGTACTACTAATAATACAAGTTTTATTTAATAAGGTCTTTAATTTCCTTGTGATCTTTTCTTATTAGCCATTCATTGATCTTTTTGTTGAAGTAATACTACAATAATTAGTTATTGCTATGGTCTCTAGTGGCAGTTTGCTGTACGCATGAGGCGCTGTATACGTGTGGTGTCTTTGAGCAAAGGCTATGGTATATTTTGGTTCCAAAGTCTTCAATTCTACATAGTGGCATACTATGGCAAGTGGAAATATCAATGGAAAAGGAAAAGACCAATTGTATACTATCGCATGTCCACTTTCGGTCTGGGGGTGTACAATCACTCTTCTTTCCTGTAAAATTTGACATGCTATAGTTTTCCTCTGAACCCTAGTAATTACCTAGATCTTCAATCCGCGTCGGGGTTTCATTTTTACGACACTATTCTTCCGCATTTCAATAGAGTTTTCCATGTCTGTCCATCAGAATTGGAAAGAATTTGTCCGTAGGTCAGTACATGACGGGCACGATATCCTTTGCCAAGGACGAGCTGGGCAAGAAGGTGGACACGTACGTGCTGAAGTATGTGCTGCCTGAGGCGCCCAAGAAGGCCGGCAACGGCGGCTCCGCCAAGGACAAGGACAAGACCAAATTCGACGAGTACTCCGAGGCACTGCGGGACCTCAAGACTAACTGGCTCGGCAAATTAGGTAACTAATCTAACTAAATAGTTGTACACATAGATAATACAAACAAAAGGGTTAAGGCATGGACTGTCGTCAAATTATGACCAAACTGCACGGACTATCGAAGAGGAGGAGCCAATGAAAGTCATGCTTCTGGTATGTAGCAAGAAATAAAGACAGGGCTAGTTAAAAAGTGGATAGTTGCGATTTGATGTAGTATGGGTAAATGATGTTTGCGACATGCGTTGTGAGTGCTGTTTCACGATAATAATGGTTCATGGCCCACCCCCCTGTTACTATTATCTATCATTAAAATGCTACAAATTTATTTAACGTAAAATATCTCCCAATTTCCAGAAGGAGAACCGGCCCAGACCTTATATGATGACCTGGTGAAAACGTACCCCGGCCACCTGGGCTGCCACACGGCCTTCATGCAGAGCCTGGACGTCAGCACGGACCTGCGCCGGCTGCCCGCGCCCGGCGCCGTGCCGGACACTTCGGCCGCCGCCTGCAACAAGCTCATTGCAGTTGCCGAGCTCGTCATCGCCGCCATCGACCAGGAGAAGCTGCTCACTTACTTTGGCGTCAAGAATGACATCAGGCCGGATGCGGCCAAAATTAAAATGTAACTATATTTGATTTACATTCCCGGGTTACGAATAATATAACATAATAATTTTAATTAATTGAAATTAGACAGTATGATTTGTAAGTCGCAGATGCTAATAAACAGTTGTCAGTAGAAGTGTCGCTAATTCACATTGTAGTATTAATATATCTATTCTGATGAATGAAACAGGAAGAATGAAAGTAGACTGAATGCTGTAGAAATGATATCAAATTCGGTATGTGTGGGGTTAACCATATTTGACTGTAATACAAATGTGGAAATCCGAAACGAATTCAAGGTCGATGTAAGCGTAATGAACAAGTTGAAGAAAGGGACGCTGCTTAAGATGGTTTGGACATTGGATGGAATGGACGTAGCATGGATTGTCGAGGGAATATATGACGCAAAAGTGAATCGTAGAAAAACTTGGGAACGCCCGAGGAAGACTTACTATGGCACGATAAAATTAATCAAAAACTGTCGGAACTTGTTAATATAGTACAATCCTGTTAATTCAACATTTTCGCGAAAAAAAGTCCCCAGAATGTTTTATTTTTCGTTAATTTCTAATTCAAAATTTATTTTGGTCACACACTAGAATTTGCCTGTGTAATTCGTAGAAATTTGATTTGTGATAAGATAATTCATATAATTTTGTAAATCCGAATTTGACAGTGGTGGTAACGGTAACACACCGTAAATTTCTATTTACACACTGTCCTAATTCGTATTATTTTCTAAATCTGAATCCGACAGGCCGGGCGTATTGGTAAATCGGTCTCGATTTTTCGATTAACATGTGAATACGTCGTAATTTAAGGGCCGGCTGCGACGACAATCAAGCGCATAATTTCGATTTACTTGGAAATGTTTTGTGTTTTTATTTTAATTTAAAGCCGGCCGTGAGGACAATCAAGCGCATAATTTCGATTTACTTGGAAATGTTTTGTGTTTTTATTTTAATTTAAAGCCGGCCGTGAGGACAATCAAGCCCATAATTTCGATTTACTTGGAAATGTTTTGTGTTTTTATTTTAATTTGAGGGGCCGGCCGAGGTGGTAATCGGGGGCAAAAATTCTATTTTCACAAAAATATGTTATATTTATACTAATTTTACTTGGAATATCTGTATTTGAAGGACCAACCGACCGCGACAATAACCGGCAGCAATTTGTCAATTAACACGGAAATATGTTGTATCATATTTCTACAAATTTCGAATATCTAAATTTGTAGGGGATAATTTCCATTTACACGGATGTATGTCGTATGTTTGTGAATTTACTTTGAATCCTTACCCGAATTTGGCAGGCTAATTCAACTTCACATAGTTATTTTTTATTTTTTTTTTAATTATGTGAGAATTTGTTAATTCTAACTTTGATTTTTGAGGTCCCGTCGATTTCAGATTAACGGGGTTCTATTGTAGTCAGTACAACAGAAAAGCATGTATGAATATTAATGAAGCAAGGAGTGTGTGTAAAGACTTCTGTGGCTGTACATCCTCTGCCCACTTAACTTATGAATTCATTTTAATTAGTTATAGAATAAATTAAAGCCGATTGCGTCACGTTTCATTGAATTTCTCATTTGTTTGTTTATAGTCAACAAGAGAAACAGCGTGGCTACTTACTGGAGGCTTTGAAGAAAAAGGGTATAGCGCTTTGTAGGCTTTATCTGTTGGCAGATGACACTAAGCCATCAATAGACCAGATCAAGCTGGTTGCTTCTGAGATCATGAAGTTTTCTGATTTGAATGACACAAAGGTAAGACTTGTTTGACTAACATGCTTTATTTTTGGATGCATCTCAATGTTAACCTTTTCACCGCTACACGCATACATGTATGTGTAAACAAACTGTGCCCTCAGCTCTACGCGCACACATATGTTTTCATTTTCATAGAAAATGTGCAGAGCACATCCGTAATTCTGTATACATCTGGCTAGCGGACAAAAGGTTAAGGGGGGGAACGACATCAGAGAGGGATTATTTATTAGTTCTAAATAATGATAATAAGGTCTTACAGACACTTGAGGTTTACGTTTTATAATTTATTTATTTTTAATTTCTGAAGTTGATTGACTAGTTTGAATCATACTGTATCCAAACAATGCATCTGTGTTTGACTCAACATTCGCTGCGACACCTAAAACACTTCACAGAAAGATGCTTAAAAAACTGATCTTTATGTTGAACGGTAAATATAAAGAAATTCCTTATTCAATGGTATGTTTTTTCAGGTCCTGCACTTTGCTCTCTGGCACGCGATAGTCCTGGAGCACTGGGGCCGGGCCATCAAGTTCCTGAATAAGATAGGCGAGGAGCGCTGCACGAGCGACATCGACGACCGGCTCGTCAAGCTCTACTCGTCGCTGGACTGGCAGCACGCGGCCATCTTCGCCACCGCCGCCCTCCCCGTCAAGTACCCGCCCGCTTACCGGCTGTTTTAGTCCCACATACCTCAAGCAATACATGTTAAGCGTATCATCCCACATCGCTTTTATACGATAATTACCCAAAGTGTAGCGGTGATTTTACGGTATATTATAAAAAGTTTTATTTTCAGCTTATGATGCGGACTGATCAGTGATATGGCGTGATTTTTCCCATATTTGCATGGTTTTTCAGAGCAATAAACTCTTTTCATTTTTCCCTTTCTCTAATTCCATAGTTTCATTAACCATAATGGTAGGTTCTCTCAGTATCGCCCTGGTGATAACCACCGTTCAGAATCATCATAATGCTTAAAATGGCATTAGTCGTATTTAGTGACTGGATCTGAATAGCCAGGTACTTTCTGACCTTTCATTTCCTTCCCATGCCCATTTCTTTCAACCTCATGACATTCCCCGAATTGGGGATGCCACAATCCCAATGTCTCCGGGCAGTTGGGGCTCTTGCACGGTAATCACAACTTTTTTTAATAAAGTTGATGGTACCATTTAATGTATAAAAAATGCAAATAAGGTGATAAAAGTTTTTCAGTTTTATCTATAGAATAAAGAAGAACACAAGAAATACGATGTGGGGGTGTTTCGTGATTCAAAAGTCTGTCCATTTGAGCCTTAAATTTCTAATACAAAAAATGATTTCACTGTCATTTCATTTCGATCAAATGGAATGGCTATATACAATTCAGACAGAGTGGTGTATTTTCATTGGCTCTTTTGGGGCTAGAACCAAAAGATACTAAGTCAAAGGCACACCGGCTCTCATTTAAATCTACGTGGAAGGCACTTCTAGTGTGTATTCTTTATTCTATGGTTTTATCCATTGAAAAACACCAATTGAAAGCTTTTTGTTCGGGAAAGTTGCAAGGATCGGAAAAGTCACGGCATGCCACTGATCAGTACTAATTATTAGCTGAAAATGTCACGGCACGCTCCTGGTATCGATATAGACTACACAAAGTGAGATCTATGCGAGTGAATATTTGTAGGCTACTTAAAGTAATTATTTTTAAACGTGAAATGCGTAAAAGATGATGGCATTTTTTAATATAAAATTGCATTATTCACTGTAATATTTTTTTAAACTTGATTTAAAGTGAAGGAAAGAATACATTTCACATTTGATGCATTAACATTATCACTAAGCATTATTAGGAACCTGAAATATTAGCGTTATTTTTCAGTGAAATTCGCACTATTTTCGTGAAAATTGTGTTATTTTTTTAGCAAAGGCGATGATATTTTGCAACAAAAGTGGTGCATGTTTATTTATTTTTTGTCACAAAAAGAATAACAGTAAGCGGCATTTTGGACATTATGTTAGCTACGTTCCATTTTGTGGCTATTAAAGCTTGCTTAAACTATAGACAAAGAAATATTTAGAACATACAATGGACACAATATTACTTTTGTATTTTAATATTGTATATTGAATATTGCGTGAAATATACGAAATTTCAAATGAGAAAATCTATATTTTTCGCATAAAAATAACAAATTTTCCATAAAAAATCAAAGTATCGCAATTTTTCAGGTCTCGTATTATCAATAAAAATATTTATAATATGCTGCCATTCCGCAACCCTCATAAACATAGATTAGTTATTGCAAAAGCGATTACAGTACTATGCACGAGGAATCATTTTTATAATAACCGCTCCCAATTATTAAATATTTTTCTTAATTAATTAGATTTTAAAGATAGGGCAAGCGCACCGTCACTTCATACTTTCCTTATGATTGTTAATTTGAATACATATGTGCAAATCGACCCTTCCTACGTAAACTATTGTTACTTCAAAATCGGAACTTTACAGGAAGATTACTTTAAAGAGACAGAAATATGGGACTTTCATTGTGAATTACGTCCCAAATTTGGTGCAAAACGATCAAAAGTTCAACTTACACCGAGCTTCTGGCTCTTTAAACCACTCTTTTGTAAAGTTCCGATTTTGAAGTTACAATACTTTCTTTCCATAGGAGGGGACGAAATTAATGTGCTTTCCTACACTTTAAACAAATTTTGTTTAAATACTTTATGAAGCTGAAAATCAAGTTTCATCTGTTGCGTATTTCACTTTTTAATTAAAGGTTCTGTCATTAATTATCCGGATAATTTAAAAATTAAACAATATGCAACACTACTTTAAAATATTCATATTAATTTCTAGATAATTTATGACAAAACTATGAAATATAAAATATTAAAAATGACAAATTGTGCAAAGGCTATTTTGTGTGGTCTATTATTGTGAAGTGAAACCGATGAAAAGTCAACGTTTAATAAATGATGCAATATACGTGCATATTTGAGAATTTTTTTGTTATGAATTTGGTTTTGATTACAGCTGGCAAAATAATTATATGACTTTAATAACAGCTTGTAACCTATATTATTAAGCATTGTATTGGATATTTTAAATGAATATTAGTTAATTTTATTGTATCATTTTGTGTGGTGTAAAAATAAATCAATGAATTTTTATTATTTTTTTCACAAAACCTTTTGCTTCAATATTTTACTCGATAAGTACAAATCACGCCTATTAATTACAATAAGCTTTTTGGAGTAATAGTTCGACCGGATTATATGCAATTTCGTATTTTAGCTGGCGAGACTACGACCCTCGAATTTAACTATTAGATAATTAACTGTTAATTTAACATTTATTGTCCAATAATTGAACTGGTCACAAGTGTCGTAGTCTCGTCGGCAAAAATACAGAATTCAGTTAAAAAAATGTATTGAAATAGATTTTTCTTTTCATATATCGTTGGCATGCTGCGAAAAGTCACCACATGGCTACGAAACCATGTCTGGGCGTGGATTGTTTAACATAACTGCTTTACAGCTGCTGTAAGAACATTGATAAAAAAAAATCAAAGAAATTGAATGACTGTAAACCCAAGTAGAAGTTTGTAGTTGAGGATCATTTTGTTTTCTGCATTTAAATGGACCAACAGCTTTATTTTTATCTTCTGCATTTAGAATATGTTTAAACAGGGCTTAAGGTACTGGTGAACGAGCAATGTTTTATGGAAATTTCTTACTGTCAAGATTTCCATAGTGTCAGGCAAGATTGCACAAGATTATTGTGTATTGTCTATTCTTGTTGAAATATTGCCCTGTCTTGCTGGTAAGTTTGCTCGGCTACCGACATTATGACAATATTGCCAAGCCAAATCTATTTCCTTCTCACTCTGTTACATATGTGCGTCTCTGTTCGCCACCTACCCGCTAACAAAACTGTCATAATTTCACTATTTTACTTCCAAGTTTGGGGGAGTTATTGCAGGAGATCGTTTTTTTTGGTATTGTGAATTTGTTTACATTACGGCAATTTTGACGGGACATGGCGATATTGACGGCCAACACCTTGCCCGACAAGACTCTGGACGGGCAAGACAATTATTTGGCAATAGACAACAATAGGCAACTTATCTTGCTCGTTTACCAGCAATCCATTATAATGCTAGCAATAACCACGGATAAACTATATAACAGTTAGATAGAGAGCACTTGTTTTTAGATATATACATAGCAATTTTTTTTAATGACTGATCACAGTTCCATGGGCATGAGAAGACAGATTTTGTCATAGTGTGAGGTCATTGTTATTTTTTAATAACTTTTGTTCATATAACACGTTCTATCAAATTACTATTTTATCCAGTAATAATACGAGATAACAATCTATGTATGCAAGTACTAAAAATTAAGAAATAAAATCCTGTTTGTAATTTTTTCAATCCTTTCGAGAAATTCATTAATTTGTTTTGAAAATTAAATTTCTCTGTGAACTGAGTATATTTATTTTAACTATCATTCAACGGTTATAAAATCTCTGATTTTGGCGTAGTAAAAAAAACACGCAATTTGTAACCAGTACAAATGATAATATGGCTAGTGAATGTAATGATTATTTATAGTAGGTACTCACAACAGTATTATATTCAGATAATTGGTGCCTTTTCCCAGTGTTAGTCAGTAGGCTCAAAAATTCCAAGTAGGCATTTGCTATTATAAACTTTACAAATAATAAAAGATCGCCAAGGCTGCAAAAAATTAAGTACCTTTCCTATAGAATCATGATAGTGATAACTTTTAGTCCTGGGTCGATTGAGTCAAAAGGATTCGATCTTCGATCGATCGATCAATGCGCCGTTAGATGTATAAATACAGTTACAAAAGTAACTGGAAAAGGGAGCGGTTCCATATCAATCTCCGGTAACTGTAACTGCAATGATAGCCGATTTCAGATGTCAACCATCTCTAATTCTTTGCCAATTTTGAGGATCGGGATCGAGACACCCAATCTGTGGTCTATACAAAATTGTATACATCTATGGCTCGGAATTTCAGTTACTCTTTAAACTCGTTATGACAGTTATTTACATTTGCCAAGTTGCTCTCGTAAGATCCCTGGCAGGATAAGCCAACTGATACCATTACATACCTATATCTATGGTCTACACGCAGGTGGCAAGCGGCTTGCGGGTCCTGACTCGCCCGGCATTACAGATCTCTGGTCGCTTGAATCTTTTTTTTTGAAAAAATACTTAATCGATTGTTGATGGTTGGTGATCGAATCAATCACGATCGACCCGGGACTAATAACTCTCCATCCATACATTTGCTTTAGAAATAATATTGAATATGAAGGATTAGTGCAATTTAATATATATGTATTGATACATATAATATACACTAGATGAAATTACTGTACTAATATGTATTTGGACACTTTCGATTGTAAAGTAAAATACATAATACATTTAGTTCATGTTGAATTACGAAATTGATAAGAAGTGATAGCATCCTTTAAACCACTTGGCGTCAACACTATACACTTGACCTCAAGTGAGACAGATTGAGGAAGCTTTGTTTACTGTAAAGGCAATCTATTGTTCTTTATGTCGATGACAAGTATTGTTTTTTTTTTTTTTTCTTATTTATATTTAGTTTCTTGGTTCTATAAGTCACAACTCTTTATTCATGAAAAAATATGGCATTAATATTACAATGTAATGTACCCACGCTAAGGTCATCCACTTCTATACATGTTTTATAATCAAATTAATTGAAAATTATAAGTGAAACTTTAATAAAATAACTTTTTTATAACATGCTGTATGTTTTCCTTTGATATCCGTTTGGTAAGTATGCAAATCTGAAATAAATAAACAAAGGGAAACAATAAATAAGGTGCGGTAAGGAAATCCTGATAAGGAAGATTTGAGTAAAGTTATAATTTAACAGTGGCGGTTCATGGTGTTTTTAACTGGGGGTTCAATCAGAAATTCACGAGAAGATATTATATTTCATCAAAATGTACTTGTTGTCCTTCGCCTAATCGTTGAATGCAGCGGCAGTCACCTAATTTAAATAAAGTTGGTGGGGGGGGGCATTATAATAACTAGCGACTTGAGACAATACGGCATTTGTCGAAACTTTCTTAACTTAGGAAAATAACATCTCACCTAAAAAAGGATTGAATTTTGAATACGAAAACAAAAGTATGCATTATAATCTGTTCGTTTTACTAGTAGATTCACAAATGCCATTAAAAGCAAACAGTTAGAGAAATGCAGGAACAAGAAAATAAAAACTTCCAAATATACTAACTATAGAAAGTAAAATAATAACAACTTGCATCCTTATTGTGCAAAGTTCAGCCAGTCGGTAAGGTGACGATGGGACAGTCTCGGTGACACTCATCAAACTTTCGAGGTCATCCGTCTTTAAACATTTCTTCGTTAGCACCGGACACAAACTTCAACATGGTTCGGCCTAGGTTATTTAATTTCCCCGTCAGGGGGATTGTGTTGTTTTGTATGAAGTATTTGCTTGGGATTGTGAGCCCATATATGCTGAATCCATTCAGCACAGTACCTATGGGAATATTGTGTTGCTCTTCAATTCAATTCTTTATAAAAAATAATAAAAATTAAAAAAAAAGAAGGTAGACATACATAATCTCAGTAAATTATACAAGTAGCAACAAAACTTTATGTTTAAATGTAGCTTCATTGATGCTAAATATGTCGATATCCGAAGCGATTCTATTTAACAGCAAGATTGCCCTCCCCACCGTCATGACCATTGGCAAGTTGGTCCTGCAGACCGGGAGATAAAACAGTCTATGCTGTCGATGACGGAGATAACCATCGGGAACATAGAAATGAATGATCTCCATGATAGCTGAGTTTTCGAACCATCCGCGAATCAGTCTGAAGAAATGGGTAACAATGCTCTTTGACCGTAGTATTCGGTCGCATGGATTTTAAAGTTTTTGGAAGTTTAACAGCGCACTGTTTATAATGTGCTTATATTATAATGCAAGTTAGCCTTATGTTCTCATATTTTTAATGGGAGTTCACTGCACAATCGCTCTTTAGAGAAAACTGCCACTGGTAACTAATATTGAACAAAGTATTCCAACAGAAACCCCACGGATCATATTTGCAACAGCCGCATGTGGGGCACGCTGTCAACATCTCATATGATAAAGCAGCGTCAGGTGATATCAGAGGTTTATTTTAAAAGATTTTCGTCAAAATACAAAGTTTCAGAAAATAAAAACGGAAGTACGAAATTAACCTTTTATTATTTTGATGTGTCCCGTGGGACAAGTACAAGAATGAGAATTGTTCAATTCTTTTAAGTTCATAGATATTAAAATTAAAACAATTCATTACAAAAATAGTGCTATTGTCAATGTCTTAAGAACAGTTTATAATGTATATGTAACAATATTTTTTATACATAAGATCAGATTCTTACCACTATTTACAGTATTTACAACATATTCTAATAAATAATAGTAATACTAATATTTGTTTTATGATCGGTTCTTAGATTTTACTTTCTTAATTATTATTAATGCACAACAATTCATTATTTGTACATTACAAGATTTATAAATGGGTTACAAATTCGCAAGTGCGAAGTTGGTTACAAATTATCCGATTATTGACCGTTATGGATTATGCAAACGTAATCCATAGGTAACTGGACAATTCGGCACTGATAAATCAACACACTTTTGAAAAGTGATATATATAGTCATGAAAAATTATGAAAAAAAAAACAAACTTGGTTAACTAGGCTAGATAGATTAGATTTTTAGGTTATTTTTTTGCTACTTTTAATGACTTTATCACTTCTCAAAAGTGTACCGATTTATCACCGTGCCGAATTGTCATGAAACCCCATTAGCATACCCCGTATAAAGGTAAATTTTATGATAAAAACAACATTATTGCTTCACTATAACTGCCATCACTATTGCCATCTTTACATTTAGCGGACACACAGGAATTATGGACCGTTTTTCAGAAATTGCATAATTGCGGTGTAAAATTGTTTACATGCTTTGACAAAATTAACTCAATTATATTTCCATTTTAAAATAAGCAAAGAGCGGTTTTTGAAAAAAAAACGATCGTCAATAAGTAATTAAAAGTAACCTTAGTACAGAAAGCATTTTGAAGGATTCAGTGTGATGTGGTACGAGAGGAGATCCTCGAAGGGGGCCAAGGGCCCCCTAGTGACCTTACTATGATATAACATCTTTAATAAGTTTCATAATCGTATAACCAGACATTTAAAAGAAAATAATTTATTAAATTTATAACCTTAAAGGCTTTTACGGCTGCCATCAGGTTTGACTAGTAACTCACAAACGAACACAACGGGGAAAATAGATTTCTGCAAAAATATACAGAAGTGCAGTGCCTTCGCAAGTTTACTAACAAAAGCTAGAGATATATATCTAACAAATTGTATATTCATAATAAGTAGGCCTGATTTATAAGTTCATTTGGGAAAGGATGTAAATACATAGATAATACATTGTAAAATCTGTTGGCAAATGAAAGAGAAAGATGAGTACGCGAAGCCCCTTAGTTACATAAAGCCTAGAAGGAAAAATTAAATGATTCAAAATAGAAAATAAATATGGAATTTTATCGAAGCAAAGGACATACAATAGGATTTAATCGTTGAAAAAATGGCAAAGAAAAAATTACGTTGGAGCTTAATTTGATTCATCACGTTTTTCAATTCGCACACAGAAATAATTTTTTTCAATAAGAATATGTATAGGGAATGCCATTAGAAAGACGGAATTAATAGTTATATACATAGTGATAAGCTACAAGAAGAGAATTCTGAAAAAAATAAATTAAATAACCTCTTGGTACTATAATTATTAGACAATTGTTTATATATGAAGAAGTATCACCCACACATATTGTGAAGTGTATTTCTGTTGAAACGACTAAATGCAAAAATATCATCTTAAATAACAACTTACCTTAGTGAGCAACGCTTGTTTAAATGCTAAGTAGAGGTAACTTTTTAAAAAACCAAGAATATTATTTAGTCTCCCAATGTAAAGTTGGATGCTCGAGTCAACAAATTGCACCATTGAATTATATATAATACAACAACATCTTTTATAATAAAGCGTTCACAAAGAAAGATTTCGTAAAATTTGTACTTTGTCAATTGCATTTCAGGAATATTATTATTAGCGTAAAACTTTCCATTTTACACTGAGGTGTGTTTGACCAAATACCGTAGAAATATAATAATACGCGCAGCTCTCGA
The DNA here is from genome assembly GCA_022606495.2 of Halesus radiatus. Lineage (NCBI taxonomy): Eukaryota > Metazoa > Arthropoda > Insecta > Trichoptera > Limnephilidae > Halesus > Halesus radiatus. Next base: position 146,925 of record JAHDVE020003355.1, on the reverse strand, counting down.
CATTTACTGTACATTGAGATGGCAACATGCTACACTAGCGCCGCCAGTGGCGCGAGTTGGCGGAATTGGATTTTTCCATACATTTTAATAAATTTTCTGTGAAATATATTCTTAATAAATTATAGAAATCGAAAATTTAAAAAATAAATATTAGGTGTCCTACATATGACTTTACCCCTTTTTTACTCATGTATACATTTTGTCTAAATTGTTGTACAATCCTAATAGTATCTATATTAGGATTGTACAACATTAAAATATATACATATAAATGAGCATAAAAGGAGTAAAATCATATGTAGGTTACCTAATATTAGATTTCTGTAATTAATTATGAATATATATCATAGAAAATCTATTAAAATGTATGAAAAAACCAATTCGTACAACTCGGGCTGCTAGAGGGCGCTAGTGTAGCATGTTGCTAGCAAATGTCAGGAGCTGGAGGTATTATTATTTAAGAGTATTTGGTTTGACCAATTCAATAGGGCCCTAGGGCACTAGTGGACTAAAATCTAAATTACCACGTGTCCATCGATTCTTTCAATCCGCAGCTGACACGTGGTTAATATCAAATTCTGTAGAGAATACAAAAACAAACCAAATTGATTATAATAAGCTACAATTCATTTTTAAGTTAACATAGTTGTTCATAGTTTTCAATGTCAAATCACACACAGTGATAATCGGGTGTCGTAAAAACAATTGATCAAAATGTTACAAAATTAAATTAAAAAATCGGAATAATGTACAGGCATCCCTCGGGATACGCAAAAAAAAAAACAAAATTGATAAAAAGCTGTTTGAATTTTTGAAACCCTTAAGGGTAAACAAAACGTGATATTTGCAAACAGATGGCGCTAATTCAAATATTTTAGAAAGAAAAAACACTTTGGCACTTAAATAATGCTTTTAAATATTGAGATAAATTGTTTGTTGGCGGGTGTACATACGGAATAAATTGTTATTGTAAGTTTAAAGCTCAAGAAAGAAACTTATAAAAATACTGTGTATGTTAGTTTTAAAATAATGTATTGCATTTTTATAAGTTTATTCAAGGACTTGAGCTTTAAATGTACATTAACAGTTTATTCCACGTGGACACCTGCCAACAAACAATTAATTTCAATATTTAAAAGCATTACGTGTTTAAAGTGTTTTTTTTTTCTAAAATATGAAAATTAGGACCATCTGTGAGGTGAGCGCGTATTACGTTTCGTTTAGCCTTAATGCATTTTGATATTATACAATTATTTGTAAGAAATTAATGATTCATTGTATCGAAGGATAATTGTATACCAGTAAAAATGTCGGCTAGGTACACTAATACATATTTTTAATTTTCCACCAAAACGAAAAGCAAATATTTGCAGATTTTGAAAAGATTACATTAGACTAAAACCCTTTCTTTATGAGAAGAAATATAGTATTGAGGTTTGGGAATACGGAGCTACAGTATATAAGCAGCACATGGTATTCTATAACATCAGTATAAATTTTGATTCTAATATGGCACTTAAGAAATTTAATTGAAATTGAAAAAAATACTTTATTAATGTCTTATAAATATTAAAAAGGTGTGAAGAGATCTATTTTTGTGACAAATTTCTTATAAAAGAATTACGCTAAAAAGTGCCATTTCGAATTATGATTTAAATTTCGATGTTGTGAAAGAATAAAATTTCTTCCATTAGTGTAAACATAAATGAAAACACTGCTAAATGTACATAGTTATTTATATAATAATATAGTTCGAAACTGGTAGCAAACGAAAGTGTGGGTTTATTTACCAAACATTGAATTAGCAAACAACTAAATATAATATTCTACTTAAAAGTTACTAAAAAATATTTATACTGGCAAATATGTAATAATACACAGTGGTTCAATAAACATCGCACCATTTTTGAGACATTATAACTTAAGTTTCTGAAAGTTTATTAAAAAGAAACTGTAAAAATATCATCTCTATACTAATAAAACTGTGTTCACGTGAAGCGACCAGCCAGGTAAGTATGTTTTTCTGTATCTGTTTGTGCATAATTAGGTAAAGAATAGGAAGTAAGATTTTTACAGCGTCCTTGAGGTGATTTTTCACAAAAACGGCGCTATACAAGTAATCCAATTATTATTATTAATACTTCTACTAATGGACTTCATTATGGTATTCAACTTGTATTTTTTCGAGATCTAATCCAAAATAACAATTTAAAAATACATTTAAAAAAACTAATATGGAAGGCCGCCATTTTATTTTACTGTATTTCATGGAAATGTTAATTTTTGCTATTTTCCATGAGATATTTTATTTTATTCATTCGATGCAGAGAGAAAGAGAGAGAGTAAATTGGGTTGACTAGAAAAAATATTGTCTATGATTTTTTTAAATCCACATTTTAAATATCAACATATCAAGCAATCTTCATAGGAAGAAGGAATGGCAAAAATTTTAAGAGTAATTTTTTAAAAATGGATCTTGAAATAATATTCCGTACAAAATGTTGTGTAACGTATTTTAACCAAAAATACGTAGTGGTTAAAAAAAAAACTGAAAAAACTATGACACGTCAACTTTTTAAATTACAAATGCCCCTTCACAAGCTCGTATTAAAACATCTGAAAAAAAGTGCAGTTTTTATTGAGTAACTGTGTAAATATAAAAAGATAACTAGTATATAAATGTGTATATATTGGACAGTGCGTGGGATAAGTACAATTGAAAATGTATAAAAAATATACATTCATATGATTTACATTCATCAGTTTCTAGCAAAAACTTGTTTAGAGATTAGGATATTCAATTCAGATTCACATTTTGGCCATAAGTGGATACTGACACTAAGAATTGGAAAGACTTGTCAAACAGAGCGATGAACTCCTAAACACTATACTTCTTAAGAGGAACGGCTGCGCGGCCTGTTTCATACAAAACTTAATTTTGAATATGAGGCCAAAATACTCGCCTAAACCTAATAATCTTTTTTTTTTTCATCAAAAAGTATAGTTAATATTTAGTATGGATAAGAAGTAATTTATTTATTTTTGTTTTACATTATGAAATATAGGCCATTAAAGGAATTGATTTTTCGCGTTTTTAGAGGCACCTTTAACAATTATTTGGGGGAAAACGGTGATTTAAAAAAAAGTTTTCTACTTTGAAAATATGATGAAACATAAAATAATTTTTTTTAAACATTAAAATAAGTATTATGGTGGACTTTAAATTAAATTAAAAACGACCAATTTTAAATTTTGCCATACATAATTTAAAATATCGAATCGAAAAAAAGTTGTTTTTATATTTTTATTTACATAATCATATTTACATAGCAAATATGATATATTTTTTTTTAAATACAATAAACCCGCAAATAATTTTTTAAGTTGTCTCTAAAATTATGAAAATTGATTTTTTTTCATGGCATATACTTCATAATTTAAAACAGAAATAAATAAAATACTTCTCATCAGTACTATATATTTACTAAACCTTTAATTAAAAAAACATATATCGTTCAGTTTGGATGGGTATTTTGGCGGCAATCCAAAATTAGGATATGTATGAAACAGGCAGCGCAGCCGTTCCTCTTAAACTTCTCACCACCAAAAATCCATTATCTTTAACCTTTCTTTTGGCAAAATGTTGATGGAATGCGCTACTTATTTGTTTATTGTTATCTATTCAGGACAAGGCACGATATTAAACATATTGAGGGCTTCAAACAATAGAATGTGCATGACTGACTAAATTTATTTGGCTTGACATCACAGAGTAAATAATACTTAGAGATGCCCTAACACGCAAGGTGAAAAAACCAAAATAATTTCTACTGCCAATTTAAGTAAAACAGCAAATAAGTTTAAAAAAAGGTTCGGCTTATTTATAAATGTTTTGTAATTTGCTTTACCCCCTCGAGTCTTTTTGGGAGATATTTCTCCCAGGAAACAAGTAGCCGTAGAGCCTTTTGGGGAGATATTTCTCCCAGCTTGTAACGGACTCATAAAAAGTCATCTCATTTTGTACTATAGTAATGCATATGATTTAAACTGTGTTAGAAATAGAAAAACACGCTTTTTATTGCCATTTAAAAGTTTACCATGCACATTTAAGAAAAATTATCATTTATTATCAAAAGACTCGAGGGGTTTTTTTTTTTTTTTTACATGAATACCGCACAAGAGTCCCAACTGCTCCCAACCGTGTGGAGCCAGTGAGACTATGGCATTCCCAATTGGGGAATGTTGTGAGGCTGGAGGTATTGGGGAGGGGAAGGAGAAGGGGAAGAGGGAGGTGGGGAAATACCTGGCTATTCAGATCTGGTCACCAAACACGGCTAAAAGCCATTTCAAGCAACGTTTCAATTCTGAATGGTGGTCTTTCACCAGGGCGATACTGAGAGTATCTTCCACTCTGGAGCGTGCGCAAATATGTTATATATTATTTTTAAATAATTAATTGTGAAACAACACAAATTAATTAAATAAAATTTACTTGCGCACGCCGGGATTTGAACCCGCGACCTTCGGATTCGCAGTCGAGAGCCTTACCCCTCGACCATGGAGGCCGTCGAAGGGGTTAAAGCAGTCAAAATAACGTGAAACAAATATGGACGGTAGTGAACTAGGCTGGTGCCAAAATGGGTGTCCTTTGCCTCCAGCCGTCGAAATGGTACATTAGGGCATGTCTATTAATTCTGTTGTCGGTGCTTAATTTAGTCAATGAAATTTAATGAAAAGTCATGGGATATTGCAGCGCCTCAAACTCTGCAATTAACCTATAAAAAACTACTGATGATAATTCACCTCCAAAAAGGCAGACTGGTGAAACTTATTTAGCGGAATGACGGTGTTGGTACGCAATGGGTTAATGATAAACATGCCACTTAATATTATAATTTTCAAAAAAAATAAGAAGTCAGTCTACCTTCCAGGGAAAAAATGTATTGCTTTTCTTGTACAACAGCAAAACATGATTTCTAATTTACTATCTTATACATTTTGAAGTAATATTGCAAATAAATATGAAAAGTAAAGGTATTATTATGGAATAGGGTTTGGAAGTTACCGACGGAAACGATTATCACTGATTCTCGGTTCTAGCTGTCACATTCTGACGGGGTGTGCATACCGGTTATGAGACTCGATATAAAATAATGTCAATACTCGGTTAATAATGAAAGAATATGCATATCACATAGGATGCTCCTTCGAACTCTGGCAACATACAACACTCCCGTCACAGTAGTACTCCCACTTGACCGACAGTAACTTATTAAATCGGTCACCAATCGTCGAAACCGGTAATTAAACATCTGTTTCCAAACCCTACCGTGGATAAACATTTTTGCTGGAGATTATACAGTCGCCAATACGTTACAATTATTATTGCTATGAGGAATATTACCTTTATTCGATAAGCTAGAAAAAATCTTCTATGAAACCGAACACAAACATGCTAACGTAACTCTTAAACCGTTTTACTGTCAAACTTAAAAATAAAATTCCAAGCTAAATTGATTGAACGTCTTTACGGTTAATTAATTATACTAGAACATAACTATTTAATGTCACAGCACGTTACATTTGTCAATAGTAAAAAATATAATTTAATTGGTTTCCTAGTGGTCGATTTGAAGTGCCTGTCATACATCAACTTCCACGTCGCTGGTGTTCTCCATCTGGGAGTTGCAGTTAGGCGAGTCCTGATACGTGTTCACGGAGTTGAAGTGCGGAGATAGCATGGAGTGGCCCGGAGACACGTCGGACGCGTCCTGGCCGGGAGACATCGAGTCGGAGAGGGGCGAGGACGGGCACACGTCCTCGTCCATCATGATGGAGGCGGGGAGCAATGCGGACACTTCTTGTAATTGACTTGTGTACACTGGGAAATCTAGGTCAGAAAAAAATCAGTTTAAATTTTTACAAGAGAATAAACGCAAGTGTAGATTGTGAAAATTTGCACTTTAGTTTCAGCATAAATATTATAAAGTTCATATTTTTATTTAATTTTTTCCTCCTTTTTCTGTATGTTATATTATGCTTTATGTTCTATTTCCCTGATTTGTTTCTTATTATTTAACATCTCTATCAAGTCTGATAACCAAACCAAAAACTATGCATCCTGTGAACATTTTTAACTGGATTTTTTAACACTTACGCACTTCCCAATGTTAATTTAATAAATATAATGATGTTAATAATCTGTAAATGTTTCAAAACAATATAAAAATATAAATATTATAAATACAGGGTGCGGCAGCATAACTTCCTTTTTTAAAATGCGCCCCTTCAGTCGGTTGATGTCGTAGCGGAGCGCTAGTGGTCTCCTTCGAGAGGCGGAACTATAAAGTTTGTCCCAACAGAGTTTAGTTGCCATATGATCGCCATAATGCGTTGGAACAGTGAGGAGCGTGCGTTTGCCGTTCAGGCCTACTTTTCGAACGGCTGTTCTGTGATCGCAACCCACCCAACAAACAAAACATGCTCTACTGGGTTGACAACAATCCTCGAGAATTGCATCAAAGGCCTTTGAATTCACCTAAAGTCACATTGTGGTGTGCAATTTCCTCAAGTGGAATTATTGTTACCTGGTTCTTTGAGGAAAATGAAGTAACAGTGACCAGTGATTTCAGACCGGTATGTAAGCATGTTACAGGATTTTTTTCCCACGGATAGATGAGTTGGGGACACTTGGTTCCAACAAGACGGTGCAACGGCACACACTGCAAGAGCATCGATGGCTGTTTTGAGGGAACACTTCCCAGAGCGCCTCATCTCAATTAGGGGCGATTTGGAGTGGCCGGCCCGCTCTTCCGATTTGTCCTCATGTGATTTTCTTCTATGGGGTTTTTTGAAATCCCGTGTTTATTTGAACCGTCCAAGGACCCTACAAGATTTGAAGACCAACAACATCCAGGAAGAAATTGTCAGGATAACGCCTGATATGCTGGCAAGAGTCATGACAAACGCCAGAAATCAATTTACTCGGTGTATGGAGAATAGGGGACGTCACCTACATGATTTGATCTTCAAAAATGAAGTAAAACAAAATTTAGGTATGTGCCTACATTATATAAAACAAATAAAAAATTTCTGATTCATACAACGGGTTTTATTAAGTTTTGAAAAAAGGAAGTTATGCTGCCGCACCCTGTACATGACCATTTTCCAGGAGCGATTTGAGGTTATACCTACTATTATTGTTGTAGAAACATTTTTATAAAATAGATAATTCTGATTTTATGTTAACCGATAATGGATTATTGTCGCCGTCAATGTGGTGAACTGGTTGCGATGATATAAAATTTAAAGTTGACTATGGTCAATGTAAATAAAGAAGAGAGTGGTATGTACAAATTGCTATCTGGAGACATTGTAAAACTACATTATGCCCTTTGGTATTCAAACCTGCAAGTTTGGTTACATACTCGTACGTACATATGAACATAGTTATAGGTTAATTTAAAAATATTATGATGTGCAGTATTTATTTCATTTTGATAATAAAACTAATAAATAATATTGCGAAAACGAGTACTTTCGAATAAAATAGTATGTATAGTAAAGTTACCATTAATGTTGGGTTTGATATCATTATCGTAGGAGAGTTGCTCCATCGAGCCCACGTCTAAGTTGTCCGCCTCTAAACTCTCCATCGATTCGGCCGGAGAATGCTCTTCTTTGATCGTTACTTGGAAGTTATCTAATTCGGGGATATGTGGTCGAATCTGGAATGCATTTATTCGGATTAATGTAAAAAATAATAGTTGGAAAATATATTTCTTAAGGAAAGCATTTTGTAATAAGTTATGGAAGTAATCAGAACTCTACTTCGCAGAACGAAGGGTAATTTTATCAAAATTACTGTGATGTCAGCCCGACCCGATAGAAACAGGGTTAGTAAAGATTGGCTGCCAACATATGTATATCTAACGGAGGGGGCAGCGTTAGGACAAATGGGCTAAATGAAGAAAGCACATTTCACAAATTATCAGCTGCACCATCCCGGAAAACCTTTGGAAATGATAATGAAAAGAGGAAAACACACAAACATTGGCTAGATGAAAGTTATACATACAATACAGCAAAGAAATGAATAAACAGTGGATCGCAGTTTAGAAAATATGAAAGCGGCAATCAAGGTGTAATTTATTTATTTATTTGTAAGAAATAATATTAAATATGTATATAAGCACGTATTTTTTGACACGCACAAAATTAATGAAAAAACACTTTTTATTAGTTTAATTACAATGAGGAACAACTATTTCAGTCACCGGAGAAGCAAAATCACACATTTTAATTAATTTAAAGCTTGATAAAGTTTAAAGTTTTTGTATGGCTTTAAGAACTTAAAAACCTATTTGATATCTAATTAATATATTGCATTATATATAAAATAAGTTTTAGGTTCTTATTTTGATTTTTTTAAATAGTAAAAAAAAAAACTAACAAGAAAAATATGTGCTTATATGCACATTTACTGAAACAATTTTTATTATAAACTAGAAGGCTATTATAATTCTAGGATTTGAACTGAAAGTTTTAAAATAAAAATAAAATAAAATTATTAAAAATTAAATATTGCCTAGGTCGAAAATCGAATTCTGATCAACTGCTTGGAAGGCAACTATGTTAACCATTAACCACTAACTATTTTAAGAACTGTAGCATAAATTCATTATATGTACTGATAATAAGAATGATGTATTTAATCAATTTTAGAATTAGAATGTTAAGTGTTACATTCTCACATCACAACCAAATTTATATTGTTTAATAATTTATAGGAGGTTAAATGAGGTTTAGCCAAAAATGTTTTTATTATAATGTTGGTTAGAGACCTTCGGCAGATTTACGATAAAACAATCCTCACCCATCTTTATTCAAACAAAAGTAAATACTATGAATAAAGACTAAACACTCGTATTACTAGAAATGCCAACAAAGATTTACTCCAAATTCCTGTAATTCATACTACTTTTGGGCAACGGAATTTTAGGTACTTTGCGATAAGAATTTACAACATTCTTCCGGTTAGCATAAAAAAAAATCTGATTCACAAAAAATATTCAAACACAATGTAAAAAATTGAATTAAAAGTAATGATAGGGCATTTACCGGTGCACTCACCTAAATTCGAAACTCATTGATTGATTCAACGATTTACGAAGCGTATCTTAAGATAAGTGTATATTCATAGGTATTTTAAAATTATAAAATAATTTGCAAAATTATTGCCTCAACACAGGCTAGCCTAGTGAGGCGGGTTATGTGAAACTTCAACTATAACTGTTTTCTGTTTTACTTTATAAACCACTGTACACTTACATTATTATATTATACATGTCTTTTAGTTATAGTTAAATTTAAATACATGATATTATTATTACAAGAGTTTTATTTTACGTCAAAACTAGAAGATAAAAGGAAGACGAAGATAGGATGGGGAAAGGCGATGGTCTCAATACATTCCATATTAATGCATTAATTTTTTTTATTTTTCAGTTCAAGATTTCTGAATGTTGATATTATTAAATTGCGTGTTATACTGCGCACATATTAGGGGAATTTTTTCTAAGGTTAGCTCGGCACGCGGACTAATGAAAAATTACATTTATCAGGTCGGACTTCACGGTATGTGCATTTTCATGGAATTGGTGAGCTCAAGTGGGTCCAGGCCATTATTCAGAATTTTAAATAATAGGAATTGATAAATAATTAAATGTCGTCTTTGAAGGTAGTTGAAGTTGTGGAATTGAATGGATTCAGTGTTTGATTTCTTTCAATTCTTTATTCTTTTCAATATGGGCTTGGTAGAAAGGTGTCCAGATCGGTGTGCAGTGTTCTACGTGGAGGCGGATTAAATAATAAATGTAATGGTGACATACCTTAAGTCCATCGGCTCTGTGAGGGTTCCGGCACCCCTTGCACTTACATTCGCTGCAGGCTTTACTATCCACGTAGCAAGGGCAACGCTGACCACAGCAGGTCAGTTTCCCCGGAGTGGCGGTGGCGTTGCCACATCGACAGCCTTTTCTTTTGTTCGCCGAACTCCGAGATCTGTAGACGGGCTTTTTAAAACTTGATTGGCTTGACTGTGAAATAATTATTAATTATAATCGATGCAAAACAATTTTGATAAAAAAAAAAAAAACATAAAATCAAATCATAATAATTTAAAAATTATAACATTGCCAATTTAAAAAAAATAATATAACGTTTGCCAATTGGAAATGATAAAAGTAAAGATTTTGAAAGAGTGTGACTGAGATTAAGTCAACATATGGTGGAGTGCATGTTTTGTAAATCTAAGTTCCATTTCCCCCGAGACGTGTTACAGTATGGTGTGTGAGAGTGTGACTAGGACACAGACAAACAGCACGAGGATGTCCCGCCCAAGTAAGAAGGTAATATAATATGTTTTGCAAATAAAAACTCTTGCAAATCTGCATCACATTTATTAATTATAAGTTACATGATAACCACAAGATGATGGAATAATAGATAACTCTTTGACTAGGTAAGGGTCCTTATAGATATTATCTTTGAACATTCAATGGTTATGTAGGGTTATATTTGGCTTAAACTATTATAGGTATATTCCTTAGTCTATATTGTTATTATTTAATTATAATCTATATTATCTGAGTAATAGAGACAAATAAACTTACAGACACAACACTACACAAAACATCATTTGACGTATCTTCTTTCTTGATTTCGTCAATCGCTTTTCGTTTGATGGTTATTTTGTTTCCCGTGCCAGGGTACATGACGGAGTACAGGGAGGAGCCGTTGGACAAGGGCTTGGCGGGCGGGGACTCCTTGCAGGCCCGGCTGGAGGAGGCCTGCGGCTCCGGGGGCGGGGGTGCGGGGGCCGCGGAGGTGGCGGCCGCCCCACTCTGCGTCTGGGTGGACGAGGAGCTCGTGAACACGCAAGGCAGAATGCTGTAGGCGGATTTAGACAAGCCCGCTTCACTCTTGTATTCATCATTGAATTCGGCTCCCTCCTGCAGGAGGTCTATGAGACTTGTGGAGGCTGACGACACTGAATCCGCTTCCGCCGATTCCGCTTGTTCTTGTAATCTCTTGTAGACATCGGTACATATAATATATTCGCACAGTTGTTTGTAGCACTGTATAAGAATCCTAAGTTGACAGTTTTCGGCATATTTATGATAATCTTTACACCAGCCGCACGAGGGTTTTAATTTCTTTCTACCGCCTTTGCATTTTTTACAGACGTGGTGCTGGCAGGAAGTATTTGTAGGAGTAAATGGTTCTTTTAACAAATTGTTGCAAACTGTGCATGACATTGACTGACGTAAATACGGAACTAAGCGGTACAGATCTTGCCATGATGAGAGGTCGGATCCGTCAGCTAGTAATATAAGTTTACAGGTCGACACATAGAGACTTGTTGCATTCATTTTATTCGGTGATAATGAAAGAAATTAGCCAAATAATCGAATTAAATTCATGTTGACATCGGGAAACGCTAAACGCCGCGAACACCGTTGTCAAAATTTTTGTTTGAAATTGCCAGGCGGCAGGAAGTGTTTCTGGCGGCGAAACGAAATTGCCAATATTCCCAAAGCGACGCAAGTCGAATATCCCAGATTTCCCAGAAGACCAATTATTTTGTAAAGAAGCACAAATAATTTTTTTTGTTACATCATTTAACCTTAGGAATTTTGGGCTTAATTTTATCTTACAAAATAACATAATCACTCTGATTTCGTCAGAACTAAATATTTTGCTTTGTGGCAGCTTCATTATCAAAGGTTGTTCGTAGGTTTTAATGTAGTATACCTGGGAAAATTTGATTCTACAGAATATATATATTTTTTATGTAATTTTTCATTAAAAATCATTGCTTTGCGATTGGTACGAATTTTACCAGTTTTGAGAAAATCTTTCTCACTTATGGCTACACTGTACTTTCAAAACGTCAAAACTATAAGTAGGTACTATTTTATATTATTTTTTTTAGAAAACCGGGATATGTTGTACAAATTAATCAAATTGCAACTGATATCGACTAATATCATTTAGTTACATCATTGTGATAGTATTATTATCAGAATACAATATTTTGGAATAAAAATTGCTTGTAAAGAAAGTTGCTAATAACGTAATGTGCTTTGTCAGCACTGTAAGGGTACTGGCAGACTACCGCAGGTTACCGGCTGGTGCTGATTTGTATGGCAATATACGCAAGGTGGCACACCTACACCGACACTGGCCTGGTATATTGTCAATCAAATTAACACTGGCTGAAGAAAACCGGTCGGTAACCGGCGGCAGTCTGCCAGCGCCGTAAGGGTAAAAAATGTTTATGGGTGGGTATAAAATTAAAAGCAATATTTAAGCTCCATTCAGGCGATATTTCACAAATTTTTTTATTCATAATAATAATGTGAAACGTTTTTCCGAATAAAATAATCTTTGCGGAAACACCTTATTTTAGTGAAAAAAAGATAATAAAATATTGTTATCAGATATACCTACTTACCAATTGCGTGCACTCTTAAAGGTTGGAAAACTGTTATTACATGAAGAAAAACGTACCAAGAAAATCAAAACGATTTTTTCCCGAAATTTGTAAAAAAAAATTACGTCACAATCATTCTGCACTGATAAATTGTTTCTATATGACATAATTACACTTTTTAGTAAGATAATACATTGGAGATTGATAATAATTTATATGTATAGACATAGACTATCGCTTTTCTCTCCTCAAAAAAAACCCTCCACACAGCATTCTCAAAGATGACATAAGCCCCGAGAGAAATTATTTTCCTCCAGTGGAGTAGTAAAAAAATACAATACAGTTTTTTTTTTTTATCAGGTATGTCTTGATATCATTAACGTATCATATATGCAGTAGGCACCTACAAGATTTTTTTTGATGCAATAAATATTTGCATAATACTGTTCATAATATACGTGAACACTGAACAGTGAACGAACACCCTCTGAAACTCCTGTTAAAATGCGTAATTCAAACATTAGAACAAGCGCGCAAAGCGGAAAGTGGACCATAGGCGTTAGATGCAAATACATGAGAACATTATTTTTAATCTGATTGCCGATGGATACCAAGAAACGTCGTGGCAGTAAGGTTAAAATACCCGCGTCAAGCTGACAGGATGTAAAAAAAAATCGCCAAAGCCCGATCAATGTTTTCATAGGAAATAAATACTATAAAAGATTATACTCGATCGAAATTTAGATCTTAACAAACGGATTGCAATATTTGGAGGGCAGACGTCAGGAATTATTTCTTCAATAAATGCAAAATCACTTTGTGGTGTCATTTTAAATAAAATGGATAGGAAATATTTCCTATTCATTTTATTTTAAATAATTATTTATTTATTCATTTTCGGAAATCGACAGTTTATAATTTATCATTTTATATGTGTAGGTATTGAGCAGTACAACCAAAAATAAAACCATTTATGGATTTCCTCCTTTTGACTTTACATAATGAAAAAAGATATTAAAAAAATAAATTAAAATTTATAATCAAATTAATCAATTTATAACGGATATCCTGTTGAGGTGGTCATTGAATATGTCCACACAGGATACCGTCATATAGGTACATATGTAATTAATAATTACAAGATATAAAACAAATCAAATTCATAACAAAATTATATACAAACAAAAAAATCACCCAAACAATTAAAAGAATTTTTTTTTTCTGTTTTTTTTTTTTATTTATTCAGCTCGCAATTGAAGATGTCCATATTTGATATCTTATTATTGTAATAATTACATAGTCAATTAAAGCAAGATTTTTTTACAATTTGTTCTGCATTGATCCACTTTGAATAAAATGCGCGGAGCGTGCAGAATCTTATTTAGCAACTCCGGGCATTGGACATTATTGTTAACTATTGTATGAGGCGTTGTATGAATGTCAATGAAGCAAGAAGTGTATGCCAAGATCCAGTTGTTTGGCGGTCCGTCCTCTCTGCCTATCCCTGCGGGGAAACGGCGTGATGGTTAGTTAGTTAGTTAGTTATAATTCATACATATATGAATGAAGCCTTTGTACACTCAATGAATCAATTTTAAAGTTCAATGTCATCCAAAACCTCCAAGAAATTTATACGAGCTCTTAAAACTAGTGGTCTACGCGTAGCCGCCCTGTCGTGTGCTTCTTCATCTTCTATTCTTCAATTAAATTTCAATAATATCCATAATAACTTCAATAATCGGCTGACTTCACAAGCAGCTGTCAGAATGTTTTGAAGTTTTGACGCCATCTTTAATCCGATAAATATCCGCTATTTGTCGGTTCGAGCTCGAGGTTGAGTCGAGTCATGTCGGACTTTATATGGCATATAGCATTATTGAGAGTATGTGAAACGCAAGTATATTTTTATTCTACAAATAGCGCTTATTGCTAACTTATTGAAATGTGGTGAAATAGCCCCTAAATCGTACAAATTTGTTTTGAATTGTATCGATTTTGTGTAATATGTAATTCATAAAATGGAGACCAAATATCTGATGCAAACTCCAATTTACACAATAATAGTGATTCTAGTGATGAAACCTAACATTTTAGCAGCTTTATTCGTGATTTGTTGTATATGTAGGTTATATTGTAGATTAATATCAAGAGTTATTCCAATATCAGGAATATTTGAGATTTATTGTTTGTTGTCATTTAAGGCCATCCACCGGCTAAAATTCCAACGAAATCACTCGCTCCTTATGCAGGTGGCGACAAGGTTGAAAGTCCCGCTTAACGTCGGCCGCATGTTTCGATTTACGGAAAAAAACCATCACCAAAATGCTTGTTTTATTCTATTCTGTAAAGCTCAGACATCATTATTGAAATTTTTTACGGTCATATTCTAAAAAAACTTAATTTACCACAATGAACAATAGGACAACATCGGAAAAGGGGTTCGTAAGTAGGAGAGTTTGCGCTTAAAACATTTTTTTAATGTCTGATACTTTATTTTTTTCTAGGCTTATAAAAAGACACAACAAAAAAATGAGAGGTTGTACGAACGGTCAAGGTATGTTCTACTTGCAGTATTTAATTAAATTGTCTACGATATTTCTAGGCCATCAAATTCTCAAACCGAAAACACATGATTTTGCATTAGTAAGGAGGAGTAATTAGTACAGATTTGTTTTGTTTCTGGAAAATACAATGTGTTAATATTTTGAAATATTTGAAAATTATTATCCTTCTGGATATTCTTTCGGACGATTCAAATATGATGATTTTTTTGAACGATGTGTTTTTTTCAACAGAACGCTAAGCCCTTAAAAACCATTGACTCAAAACCATCTCCACGCTCGTGACAATCTCAAGAACAAGAACAAAGTGCTGACCTTAATAGAGTGTGAATATACAGAAGCCTGCAGTCAATTAAAGCAAATTGGTTGCTTCACCTAATGGTCAAATCAACCACCGAATAGAAGATAAAAACCCAACTGTTTGATACAAAATGAACGAATCATTTATTTTAAAACGTGTTTGATTTGCGTTTTATTTCAATTGTTGCGAATCAATGGGAAGTAATGCAAAATCATGTTTTTTCGGTTTGAGAATTTGATGGCATAGAAACATCATAGATGATTTAATTAAATATTGCAAGTAGAATATACCTTGGCCTTTTGTT
Source organism: Halesus radiatus (assembly GCA_022606495.2). Lineage (NCBI taxonomy): Eukaryota > Metazoa > Arthropoda > Insecta > Trichoptera > Limnephilidae > Halesus > Halesus radiatus. The sequence goes on along the minus strand of JAHDVE020003355.1, from coordinate 131,263 downwards.
TTGTTTCTTTTTATACGCAAGTATCAGACCTAAAAAAAATTAAAGCGCAAAATCTCCTACTTACGAACCTTTTTTTCGATATTGTCGTATTGTTTATTGTGGCAAGATAAGTTTTTTTTTCTAGGCTTATAAAAAGACACACCAAAGAATTGGACGGTTATACGAAAGGCCATGGTGTGTTCTACTTGCAGTGCTTAATTAAATGAAATATGATATTTCTATTGTAGGCCATCAAATTCTCAAACCGAAAACATACGACTATCCATTACTTCCCATTGCATTGCCTTAAGCGGAAATTTCAACCTTGTCACCACCTGCATAAGGAGCCCATGATTTTGTTGGAATTTTAGGAAGTGGATCGCCTTAACTCCACACTGGAGAAGAAAAATATATTCCCTCGGGGCATACGCCATCTTTGGGGGCACTCTGTGGAGTGTATTTTAAGGAAAATAACGAGAGGAAGTTCTGGGAAAGAAAGGGTATGAGGATTGGGTAGGAATATGGGGGTCAGTGTGTCCAGAAAAGACGAACGTACGAATCCATCCCTCCCACTACAGTGCAAGGCGAAGGGTCGAGAGAGTCCGGTTGTAGTGGTCAAAGGATCTCCCTCAACCGGCCTCTCCCGATCCGGCTCACCGTGCAGCGGGCAGACGCATCAGCTGCCAAGATCTGGACAAACCCCACCCTATGAACCCGGACACACCTGCCAAGCCACAAAACGTAGCGAACCACTTGAGGTGGCCTATGGCTATGGCAGAGGTGTTGATTATTCAATGAATGGTTCCCGGGGCTGCGGTACTCATACCCGCCTTCTAAATTAAAGTTACATGTGAGAAAAAAAAACTTCTCCGACGCTAGTCTAGGAAAAGAATTTTATTGTGCTGGGTAACCGAAAACAAATTTATATGGAAATTCTTCTTCCGAAATTGGATAATTATCGAATCACAAAATTTCATTTGCTGCACATTTCGATGATAGACAAGACTCGATAAAATTATAAAAATACAAAATTACAGATCAACATACAGATATTGAATGCAGTCAGCGGCGTGTCTAGTGTAGATTTTGTAAAAGGATGTCTTTTATTTTCTATAATTCGTTCATTAGTTGCAGAAATACAAATGTCGAAAATAAGGAAATACATGGTTTACGTTCCCATGTAAGTCTAATGTTCATACAAAGAACTTAAAATGGTTACCGTTTTAAAAAAACTAATTCATTCGTTGGATCCAAAACGTATTTCAATCGCCTACCGTTAGCAGCAAACACTCTAAAATGACAATACCCCCAACTCTTGACATTTGATGGAAACAAGCTATACTAGCGCCCTCTAGCGGCCGGAGTTTTACGAATTGTTTTTTTCAATAATTTTAATAGATTTTCCGTGAAATATATTCTTAATAAATTATAGATATAGATATTTCAAATATCAATATTAGATGATTTTACTCATTGTTTGCTCATAAATGAAAAACATTAGAGAGGCATTTAGGTTTGTACTAACAGTTATAAGCCTCGCCGCTCGCCAGTCGCGCTCGTTTTTAGACTTCTTTTGGCTCAACACATTACAATTCTTTTCATTTTGTATTTAATTTATAAATGCTTTAAATAGATATAAATATTTAAATGTCCTCATTATTTAAATGTACGGAAAAAACTCAATTCCGCCAAAGCGGGTCACTAGAGGCACTAGCGTAGAGTGTTGCCATCTCAATGTATGGGAAATGTCAGGAGCTGGAGGTATTGTCATATTTCTACGATATTCGTTAGCATGGAGAAGTTAGGTAAGTACTTAAACTGTATTTATACACAAAGTAAACTAAACTTATATTATGTCATGCGAATTTGCGTACGTGGCTATGTAATGCAAGATTATTTCTTTATATGCTTCATAAAGTTTATTCTAGTTTTCAGGGCGTAATAATATTCCGAAGTTGGATAATCTCAAACAAACATTATTCCAAGTGTCGGGTAGGTACTACAAAAAAAAAACATCTGCGGCATATTATTATTATCGATTCTTGTAGTTAGACGAATTCATCACTCCGACCAATTGCGAAATGCGAAATTTAGTTCGTTGAAGGAGATCATTCAATTGAACCCAATTAAAGGCTTCTTCAGCTTTTATGTGACTGTGGGAGCCATTCCTCGTACACATTTAAGTGAGTACCTACTCCTTACGTTTCGTTCATGACGTATAACAGTGATGCACAACCTTTTTAGCAGAAGGGTCAATATACCTATTTTACAAACGTTCGCGGGTTGCATAGAGTACAAGCGTTGCAGACAGCAGTGGCGGTTCGTGGCCTATCTCAGTGGGAGTTCAATCGCATATTAACAGCCCCACCTATACGAACGTATGTGATACGGCCGCTATATTATTGCCCGAATGCAACAAGCCGTATCCCGTACGTTCAGGTACAAAAAAGCTATACCCAAAACCCGCAAAACATTCTTATACGTCAAGTTTGTTCGTGCGTCATCTCGTTTGGTATTTCGAGGTCAGCCGAAGCTAACGGATGTGTTCGGGTATCTTCGTCTCTCCCATACAAGTTATGGCACTAGTCACACGTATTATTATTGCGACATATAATGAATAAAAACGATGTTTTTTTACCTGCTTTTTGAATAATAACCCAAAGGACGGGCAGTTAAAAAGGGAAAAATCCCCCACGGTTGGATAAAAAAAAAACAGAAACACGTCATTAAAACCAGAAAATATTGTTTCTAATGAGTGTGATGTATATATTTTCCAGTATATTTTAAAATCGCCTGGATATATGAAAAAAAATCTATTTTGGTCTTTTCCATGCATGTATATATTTTTCCATAGTTCTAAAGGAATTGTATTACATCACTGCACCAGCGATTAGCTAGCTACCTGGTAACGAGATACAATTCGGCGATTCATTAAAATGTCTGTGTCTAAAGAAAATAAAGTAATACATTTAAAAAAAAAATGCGAAAAGCACGACTTGTAATGTTCGTTTCTAATATACTTAAATCGTAACATCTACAGATATTAACTTATTTTAATAACAACTTAAAAAACAATAATCGTGGAAAAAGAATCTGTTGATTCTTGCAAAATACTTACATAAATATTTCGTAGTAATTTGGTGTTATTAAATCTCATAATCGCTGTGCACCCGGGCAGCTAGTAGATTCCCAGGGTTTACATGTCTGCCGCCCTGGAGCTACTAGGATGTTTTGTAGAAACTATTTCTTAGGACAGAAAGTTCCATATGTGCTGAATTCATAACGCACTTGTGAGATTAATTTCAGACTCACTCTTGGGAAGTAATATTTGGACGGGTGGATTTTTTAGTACTTATTTTGAATGGCGGGCATTACAGGTTAGCCTTATTTTATTTTTATGGGAGATTACTGCACAAACGTTTATCAGAGAAAAACCGCCTCTGGCAGATAGTAGTATAGTAGGTAATATAGTAGGGTTTTTCAGGTTTTTCGCATTTCCGGGATTTTTTGCTTTCCTGGGGTGCATACTGGTTCTTCAAATTATGTTCAATAACTCCCTGTGGAACCATATATTTATCCATATGTTTGAAGAGAAATCTAAAAATATCAACGCACTATCAACATTACTTTGGAATTCATTTAGGACATAGGGTTCTCTCTTCTAATCTTTACAAAATTTTATCAGCCGGGGTTTACTAAACAACATTGATTTTTTTAGCCAAGTGGGCCGTACGAAATGAACTCGCGGGCCGCGGGTTGCGCATCACTGGTATATAGGTACATAAATGATGCACACATAAATGACTCATTGTACCATTCAGTATAGGTAACTTATGTATCTCAATGTTGTAAAAAACATTATTAATTTGTTAACTTTTGGTTTCGTGGAATATGTGGAAGAAAATTGATTTGAAACAATATCACTTTACATCAATAATTTCTATTTTTAATCACGAAACAGAAAAAGATATAGAAAAAAGGTAACGGTCGCACCTGGGAAACGAATCCAGGACGTCAGTTTAACTGTGTGAGTTAATGAAACCTTATTAGTCCTCCGTTTTTAACGATATAAGTTATCACCTCAATTTAAGAATTAAACATATCGCCTTCAATTATTTCCCACTTTTTTTGCTACTATATTTTTGTATGATTGCAAGAATCCACCAGAAATTAATTGAAATCTATATAGTGTCTTGGATATACCTAAACGGTTTATTTATTTGGCTTGTTTTTTCTGTTTCGTATTTCATTTGAAATTTTTGAAGATTATCTTCAATGATAAAATATTACAATGAGGTTCATAAGCTTCAATAAGTTATTCCAATAAATTGAATTTATTTCTTGTCGGGGTGATGATATTATGTTAGGAAAAACGTAATCAAATATTTTTTCAGAACACGTTTGAATCAGTTGAGACTAGTAGATTATAAATAATATAACTCGAATGTCCCAGAAAAAGCTAGTAGGTTTAGTATAATATTATTCAGATTTTGTAGATTCTGCCAATATTGGAAATTGTCTCATTAATGCGTGCTTTGTTCTACTTAATTAAAAAAATAATAATTAAAGAAAACAAATTATAACACTGTGCAAGATTTTCACTATTTTGCATATTTGCTAGATTTAACGTTATTTATGTATACAGGGTGTTAAGAGATGTATCTGACTTTCTTTGACCAGTGATTCCTGACCTTATTTGGAGTAAAACATGGAATTGAAATTTTGTTCTCTGGTGATATTTTTTGTAGTTTTTCTTTTTTTTCAACATTTTTTTTTTAAATATTATTTTTTTTCTAATTTCGTCACCGATCATTTACCTGGGTAACCGCCCAACTGTCAAATACCTACAATTTTTTAATGTTTTTAGGTAAAAAAAAAAATGTATCACTGGTTAAAGTAAGTCTGGTACGTCTCTTAACACCCTGTATATTTTTAATTTGTTTTACTGTGTGTTTCTTAGAAAATTTGATCATTTAGTTTGTTATATTGTTTTTCAACTTCACTATCAATTTACAAATATTTTTTTTTTTATATAGCGTCAACTTCACTGATTTAATGCAACAAAGTGAAAACTTAAGGACGATCACCCAAATAAGGGGCTAAACTTCACTTTGCAGGTTGATGATGTCAGCAATGCAACAAATAATTTATTTGTAAATTTTATACAGGCAGCTAGGAAAATGTAGTTTCCAATGACTAAAATCCTCAAAATGTAATCTTAAAATTCTATGAAATACTCCGTGGTAGAGTGGTTACGATCATTCGCTACTAATCCAGAGGTCGACGGTTCAAATCCAGGCGTGCACAAGTAGTTTTTTTTTGTTTACATTGTGTTTTTTCACAATTTATTAATTAAAAATAATATGTAGTATATTTGCGACACGTCCGAGAGTGGAAGATACTTTCAGTATCGCCCTGGTGAAAGACCACCATTCGGAACTGAAGCGTTGCTTGAAATGGCTTTTAGCCGTGTTTGGTGACAAGATCTGAATAGCCAGGTATTTCCCCACCTTCCTCTTCCCCTTCTCCTTCCCCTCGCCAATACCTTCAGCCTCACAACATTCCCCAATTGGGAATGCCATAGTCTCACTGGCTCCAGACGGTTGGGAGCACTTGGGACTCTTGTGTGGTATTCATACATAATTTTTTTTTTTAAATTTGCATTCAAATACAACCGGTTTACAATTGCACAAATTTGAAATTTTAGAAATCAGAAAAGACGTTCATAGTGAATTAAATTTAATAAATAATCAAAAAAAAATTTAAATAGCTACCTCTTGAATTTATTTTCGTATTAAAAATAATAAAAATAGTTTCTAATATAAATTTGTTATTCAATGTTTAGTAATAATTTTTTATTGACATTTTTAATTAATTACTTACCTAATTGAATCAATTTTTGTTTATGTTTATAATTTGTCTATTCTTACATTATTGTGTTCTATTTTTATCATTTGTCTATACTTGACATTATTATTTTTTAGTATTCTATATATTCCTGATGAAGAAAGCATCGCTTTCGAAACATGTTGATATCTGTGTATATTAATAAAGTGGTGAATACAACAAGTTTTTTTTTTAAAATTCATTGAACAATAATATTATCTTAGACGTATTACCTTCATATTGGGGGTCTCGTAGAAAAATAATAAAATATTAGAAATTAGTTATGGGTTAAAATAAATCATTTAAAAAAATTAAAAGACTTAACCTGGTTTTTTAATTGTTCATATTTCATATGTTCCGTTAGTTTGAGTTTATTATTAGACAATAATATATCGTACCATCTTACACATCGATAATAAAAACGATGTTGAGTTGTTTTTAACCGTTTGTTATAAATATCTTACTAATTGAAACTAATGGGTGATTTTTCAAAAATGAAATGTTCTTTGTAGATTTATAATAAGATAATATAATGTTGCGAACATTGAATTCTTGCAATATTTCTTGGGTAAGGAAGTCATAAGCGTGTAATAAAGGGCGACATTTTAAAATAAGTCGATTCTATTTACTTTAAGCCGGTAGGTTCATAACCAAATTGCAACAAAGGTGGAAATATGAAGAACAAAGTTTGCGTAGAAAGTATACATAGGAAGTTAAACAAAGGTAAGCCAATAAAGTTTCTTTATACTGACATTAGTTAAATATAGGCGTTTTATTTATGAAGCTAACAGAAAAAAAACAAGACAAGAAGGAAGGGGAAAAGGAAGAGGATGATAGGATCGGGACAGGAGATACTCTCGATACATTTTATACTCGTGAATTAATTTGTGGTCGTACGCATTACTTCGGTTCGATACTTCGAAAGGGTATTGTGAAGAATGTAGATGTTGTTAAATTGTGTGATCAAATATCAAACGTCGTGTTTGAAGCGCGAATAAGTTGTGGAATTTTAAGGATTCTGTGTTATTTGCAAAGTGTAAATTAAATTAATGATTCATATCCTTAAAGAATTGACATTGAATGCTTTCGATTCTTTCAATGTGGGCTTGGTAAAAAAGGTGTCCATATCGGTGTGCAATATTCTAAGTGGGGGCGGAAATACGCGGTGTAAAGGGAGTAAAAAATCTTTATTATATATACGATATTTTATATTGAGGTAAGTAGGTACACACATTCAAAAAAGTTATGAGGCAAATGATTCGTTGAGTTTGATTCATGATGAATTAGTAGTTTAAGCAGTACTTGAGCATATCCACATACATCCGACTTGCACTCCGTTTTTAAGAAACATGTGGAAAGGTATCGAACAATTGGCTCGACTATAGGAAAGGACCGTAGGACGGCCGAGTCTTTCGTCGCGGTGGCTTCAGTTAGTACTGGGCAAACCAGTCACCACACTTACTGAGATTAAATAAAAATAACGAGTCATTTATACTCGATTCATGAACATATCCGTGAGTTCAAAAAGTAACGAATCGTTCAAAATCGAACATGACCAGCAAATTAAATGAATGTATAAATTGAGTCATTGAATTATTGCTAAATCAAGACACTTTATCATAGTTTGTTGTTGTTTTAGCAAGGCTGATAACCAAGAAGATGTGCGGATGTAGTAGGTAGGTATATATTTTGTACTTTCCAGCAATAAATGTACACATTTCTAGTAAATGTGTTTGTCTATCGAATAAACACTTGTACAAGTCGACCATGTTTGCTGAATAATTAGGCTATCGCACGATGTTTTGAGAAACGATACCGACATTACATTTGTGGACACAGAACGAGTGAATCAAACCAATATGAATCTGCTATATCGATGAAGTAATATTAAATGACGCACGAATAAGTCAGCCTTAGGTAAATAATGAAAAAAAAAAAATAGTTGCTCAGTTATTTTCAGCCCGACTCTTTCAGGCACCCATTTAACCTTTCAGAAATACTTGCTTTATTTCATACCAAGTGGGTAGCAGTGGCGTGCAGCCAATAAAGGCTGAAAAACTGTACCCACTTTCTTTTTCCAGATTTAAAAAAATAAATATTTCATGATCATATTATTCATTTCATGATGGTAAGAAAATATTTCTGCTTTGCAATTTCCCTTGATCACCTTATCCTTCTTGCATTATGGCGTGATGAGTAATGATAATCAACACCTGTAAATTTACAGCCTACCTTTGGTCAAGGAGAAACGCACGCCACTGGTAGGCACCAGGTAAGTTTTATAAGGCATGAAATGTAGTTAATCAGATACTCGTATGTATAGGGTGAAGTTTAATTGCAGATATGTATCATTTTGGAACTACAAAATTTCATTACTATGGCAACACAAAGCTACTCACATCCATTTAAAAAAAATTAAATGTGATTAACAATATAAAATTATATATATAGCTTGGCATTTAATTGTAGATGTTTATTATTTTTTAACTACAAAATTTCATTACTATGGCAACACGAAGCTACTCACGTCGTATTTGAAATGTGTTCTTCAAATTCAAATGGTTTCACGTATTCGAATTTGACAGTTTGTTTCGTTGTAAAGAAACAACGCAAAACATTATAATTCTTTTTTTTTTGTTTAAATTTATAATTGTTATCTTTGAATTTGATTTTTTATTTATTTATCTAACACGTAATACATGCTTATTACGAAACATACATTTCAGAAAATCAAGTTCATTCAGTTAAATAATCAGAAAAAAAGTGAAACAATAAATTTTATTAGAATCTGATGTAGAATCATCTCCTTTCGGAACATACCACGTTCGGAAATTAGTGGTACTTTCCGAAAGGAGAGGATTCTACATCATGTTCTATCCAGAGATTTTGTTTTACATATTATATCCAAAATCTACACTAGCGACGCCTGCGACTGCAAAGTTAATGCGTCAAGCAATACTCTCTTGAAACAAATCCCAAACCTTGCCGCAAAATTAGTAGCCGCAGTGTTTTCCCATTAAAACACGATTCCCCCCTCCCCCCACCCACCAATTATAATGGAACACTAAAACCAAAAAAACTAACTACTGAGAAAGCTGTATTAAATTTGTTGCAATATAATATAATATTTTTTATTTAGTTTTCTATGTGGTTCTCCTTATAAATGATAAAAGTTAGGCAAAAACTCCTACGAATGACCTTTCAAGTTCCGGTAGCCAGAAATGTGGGTATATTTCCTCAAGGGAATGAGGAGATAATCAAGAATTAAGTAGGTGTACATTTTTTATTGTGGTTTCAAAGAAAATATAAGAAAAGTTGCTTACTATTTAACAGAAATGTTTGAAGGGACGTGCCACTTTAATGTTACCGAATGTGTGGGAAGAAAGTTTTATTTTATTCTGTTTTTGTTATTTACTATTATTTACAGGGAAATGTACGAGTATATTACCCTCCACGCTAGGAATTCAGCTGTGCTGTGGGGGACATTATTCAAAATTAAATTAATTGAGTACAGTGGAAGATTTTAAAATAACGACATAAAACATTTTCAAAATTAGCGAATCTTTCAATTTCATCACAAATAATATAAAATATATATATATATATATATATATATATACATTTTTTTTATTTAACACGAAAAGTGGCCAAGTCAAGATCCCTGTCTATTGGCATACTAAAGTCGTTCTTACACGTTACTTTTTTCAGCCAGATTGCACATGAGTTGTCTTTTTTCTATTGAAAATTCTATACAAAATTCCATAGAAAAAGACAATCCATATGGAAACTGGACGAAAAAAAGAACCGTCTAAGGCTGCTCTCTGACGGTCCGGTGAGGAATGAACATTTCACTCGTTACTGCAGACACTCCACAGAAAAGTCAAGTTTGCTAAAGTAAGGTAACGGCTTGCAACGCAGTCCATTGTGGGACTTTGATTTTCTGCGCAGTGTCTCCAGTAGCGAGTGAAGGGTTCGTTCCTCACCGGACCGTCAGAGAGCAGCCTAAGTCCTTTGCATAGACACAAACTTAGAGCTTCGCAAGTCAGAATATTTTTTACGTATACGAAACAAATTGCGAAACTCTTCTTTTTTATCTTTAATGTTTTTCTTTATGTTTAACATTTTTGTGACTAAATAATAAGCACACTTCATTGTACTAAATTTTATATTGTTTGTGCATGACATTGTGAACAATTGGTTATTGGGTAAACAACATAAATATTACAAATTAATTCATTTACGTCTTAGAAATGTCTAAATATTAAGTATTGCATGCCTGTTAGCCAGTGGCATAATGTCTATAAAGGCCGAAAAGCTGTGCCTTCCCTAAGAAAAATGAACCATATAAAAAAATTAAAAGGTAATGAAAAAATACGACGAATTTCTGATCAAAATGTTTTTTTTTCAGTGAACTTGGAATGCACGTCACTGCTATTAGCCTGTTGGACGCATTCAGTTCATAGGGCACTGTATTGCAGATAACTTTTTTATTAAATGTCAAATGCGGATTTCTCGAACTCTAGAATGCAATCCCTAGTTTCGACACTTTTTTTTTCTATTGAACAAACAATAATACGGAGTTAGGAATTAGGCATCGCGGGTACAAATCCCGGCATGCGCAACTAAATTTTATTTGATTAAAATCTATTATTTCACATTAAAAATAATATGTAGTATAAATTAATAAAAAAATCACTTTCTTTTATTTTATAAGTTTCTATATAATTTTGACATTTTAAGATAAGGTTTAAATATAAAAAAATACACATATATTATAGAATTTTTTTCATAGTCCTTCTCATTTTTTTCAAAGGGTTTTCAGCGACTTCTATATTTCAACTTCAAGGTTTGGGTAGGGTCATTCCAGTAATTTCTATGATGTTGTTTTGAGAATACTAGTTCTTCTTCTGTTAATTCCTTATTATTATTATTTGTCCAAAAGTAGTATTACACTTAGGTATATTTAGATGTCTAGCTGCTTTGTTCTGGTATTATGATTATGAGGAGTCGTAGCCATTTTGTCATTTTTAAGATAATCATCAACTAGAACATTTTTGGTAAAGAATTTTTGAATATTTGGAACGTCGAAATATTAAAAAAATTCCGTTGTTGACGTCCTCATGGGGACCTTTAATATGGTTTAAAATATTAATGTATTCTATATATTCCTGATGAAGAAAGCATCGCTTTCGAAACATGTTGATATCTGTCTATATTAATAAAGTGGTGAATACAAAATATTTTTTTTAATGAATTTATTAATAATGAAGCCACAAAGGGAATACCAACCGTTTGAAGAAATTATAATACGTAGTATATTTATGGAAGTGGTTGATACTTTCGTAGCGCCCTTGTGAAAGACCACAATTCAGAATAGAAACGTTTCTTGAAATGTATTTAGCTGTGTTTGGTGATCAGATTTGAATACCCAGGTACTTCCCTTCCTTCCTCTCCTTATCCCCTTTCCCTCCCCAACTACCTTCAACCTCATAACATATCCCAATTAGGGATGCCATAGTCTCACTGGCTTTAGACGGTTGGGAGCTGTTGGGACTCTTGTACGGTGTTCACATAAAAAATAGTATTCATATATCGATGGAGTTAGGTTTTATTTTGGACAGTTAAATGGATATTTTAAAGCTCAAGGTCCGTGGTGGAAATTATATTGCATGCTAAAAAACGTAATAAAATTCGTGACAGAAAAACTGTGCCATTTTCATGATGAGATCACCGGCGAAGAGCTATTGCTCCTTCATATAAACAGATATTTTTCTTTGTTTATTTATGTTTTATATTTGATAAACTTATTGGCTGACCTGCGGGCATATCCAATCATTGAATAATTTTTTTCCAATAAGCAGTGGGGGACTATTTAATAATGAATTCTTCTTATTATTAGTAAGTCTGAAGATAATATATATATTACATATTACCAGTGGCGTGCATTATGTATAGCTATAGACACGTAAGCACTGCCTACCCTACCTCACACATATAAAAAAAAACATAAATAATATTAAAATTTATTAAATTATTGCAAGAAATCAATCAACATTTTCAAAAATTCACGCAAAGTTCCAGTTATGAATCGCAGCGCCGCACTCGCCCCAATGACCACCCTACGTACATATTCAAAATGACGCATATTCTACACAAAAATGTACACGTGTACGCAATTCGCATTCAATGGAAGATTTGTTTGTGTAAGTGTCGACAAAGGCCGTGCCTTTTGGTACAAATCACAAATGTAGCAATCAGTGCCAGTTGGTACCTCTATTAATTAGTACAACTTTATTAACGAGATAATTGTAATATTATGTTTGCTTTCTTTCATGCAATTGTGCGGTCGAAAAAATATTGAATTTTTCGTTATCCATGTATTTCGAAGCGGTTATTTGGCTATTTTGTGTGGCAGGTAATCCCATCCAACATCGGCTAAAGCCAGCAGTTTAGCGAAAATTTTTCACGTCTGTTAATTTTTTTTAACATCAAATAATATATATATATATATCATTTTTTTTTATGTAAATCAAATTTAATAATGTTATTATTAAATTTGATTTATATTAAATTTAAAAAATAATAAATGGAGTTCTACGAATTAAACACAAAAACAATTAATAAATAATTTGCTGTTTTTCCTACTGCCTGTCCTGATTAAAAACTCCGTGCACACCACTGCACATTACTCATCATTTTCTTGGAATAGTTTGATCTTTGATATGGCTCTGGATGAACTCGTTTGGAAGTCATCTCACCAGTATTGAAAAAATAATCAGTCAAGTTTAATGGGAATTGAGAATAATTTATTATCGTTAACCTGGACCTGAAAGCTAGATAAGCAAATAACGATACTCTGTACCGATCTTCTAAAGCAAATGAAGAATAGTTAAGTACTTAGCTGATATAATATACCAGTTATAACGTGAAAAGAGGAAATACCAAAAATATGACCGGATAATCGTAAAACAAGCGAAAAATCTTTTGTAAACAATGGAAACATATGTTTACTTTCTCACTAAAAACACGATATACGAGGTGTGTTCAAAAGAAAAGGTGAATTTTGAATTTTCGCGGTCTGTGTACATTCGATTATCGATTTTTTTTTTGTTATGTTAGTACACATATGTTTATCATATGTTAGCATTATCAGCCATTTTGGATTAGCGATTTGTTTTTGACAACTGGAAAGATTAGTCACGTTTTTGTGTGTTCTTCGATTTTTTACTTTTGAAAAAAAGTGGGTCAAAGAATATGTATTAACTTTTGCGTTAAAAATGGAATAAAGTGCTTCAACTCACTTAAAATGTTGACTGTTGCATTCGGCGAGTCTACTTTGTCTCAAAAAAGTGTTTATAAGTGGTACAAGCGGTTTACAGAAGGCCGAGAAGATTGGAAGAAGCGCTGGCATAAGTGCGTTATACTTTGAAGGGGCGAAAATGGATATTGATAAATAAATACTTTTCGAAAAAATTCAAAATTCACCTTTTCTTTTGAACACACCTCGTATACAGTCTGTCAACAAATTCTAGAAATTTAATGGAATAAAGCAACAAAAAAAATCATTACTTTGGCAGCACCGAGTAACACCGATTTTAGAACAAAAGTAGATTCAAATATAGGGTTATTTTTTTAAATTTTACGAATCTCGTTTTTTTCTTAGGGTCTTTACTTTTTTTAAATATTAAAATTCACGCTTTTTCCAGTTGGTTTTTATTCTGATTTAACATCTATGGCTTATTTGATGTGTACATTTTTATAATACAAAAAACCTTTTCATTCAATTATCTCGCTGTGTTAAAAAATTAAAAGTTCGGCTTTTAGATTTCCTTCGAATATGATGAATCATTTCTCATAATTTCATAATCAAAGTAATGATGTGAAAAATATTAATTTGAACCATAGAGCTTTTTTAAATATGCATTTTTTCCCTTCAACCATTCATTATTACCACTTAAAACCATAACGATCGCTGCGCCCACCATTTGTGTCCACTATTTGTTGACAGTCTGTATCAGTTGATCACAATTTCTTCAAAAAATTGAAACGGATCGATACGTTTGAATGTCAAAAATTCAAATTTGCGCTGATCGTCGATTTGTCCGCCATCAAGCAACGAGTTTTAAACTATTGTACCAAACCTAACCGCCTAGTACCTACTCACAATATTTCATAGTATGACGTATGGTTTGGCAATAAAAGGTAGACATTTAATAAAGTGGAACTACATATTTTACTACTATGGCAATACCAAGCTCCTAACCGTGTATTTGAAATTTTGTTCCACACACACTTTTTTTTTCACATTCGAATATGACAGTTCAATTTAAAGAAACAATACAAAACATCGTAATTCGTTTTTTTTTTTACTTTTTAAAATTATATTTTTGATCTGTGAATTTGATTTTGTATTTCATTTATTTATTTAACATCTAATCATTTTTTCCGTGAAAAGCTTTAAATAATGAAAATAAAGCGAAAAAATATATATACATACAATTGTCTTAATATGTGATGTAGAATCATCTACTTTCGGAAAGTACCACTAATTTCTGGATACCGTTTGGTGAACGTAAAAAAACATGCACTTGGGCCATTGTGCTTTTTTAAATTACAATAATCGTCCTATGAGCCAACTTGGTGCTGTCATTTAAAAATGTTTTAAATTATCGCAGCGCCCTCTTTTTTGTCTACTATAGAATGTCAGACTGTAGGTACTTAATTAATTTTGTTTTAAAATAGTTACTGGTCATTACTTTATCGAGAAATTTGTTTTCAATGCACCTACGTATTCGCCGTTATCAGGTTTTCTTCCCCGGACAAGTTTACAGTTTATCAGACAATTAGCCTTTGGCTATTCGTATCAGTAATAATAACAATATTATTCCACTTTACACAAATAATATTGGATGTATTGTTCACATTACAATAAATGCATATCAAATAATGATCACATGTGCACCAATAATGATATTGTCTTTGTAAAAGTTTCCGATCGATTCGCACTAACAGAACAAGGTCATTTATTTGTCAAATAAACATTAAATAGGAACAAGGTACCTAGGAAACGATTATCAATCAAAGTGTAATAGAAACATGTAAACACACATCATTCTGAATTCATATTTGTATAAAATATTAAATAATTTAGTAGAATGTCACTATGTGGTTTGACATATTAATGCATGTAATTTTGTACCCTGATGATACTTGTGTAAAGTGAAACCGGTCGGTTGTAATAAATCAAATAAATTTCGTGGTTATAAACAAAGTTATTGTTTTATTTCATAAATATTTAACATTTTCTAATTTATTATCCGACGAACTCCTGGCAAGTGACAAAAACATATTTTTTTCGTAAGAATTTATTATATTTACCCTGACGACGCCTGATCTAAGCGAAACCGGTTAGGGTAAAAATACAATAATTTATTGGTTTATAACACAGTGTTTCTTTTATTTAAGAATAATAATTACCTTCCCACCATGTGATAATCTTCCTCTCCCCCTTCCTTCTATAAGTGTTATTAAAATGATATCAAAATTCATCCAAATGAAGACATCATTCTTAATGTAGTGCAAGTGTCGTAGTAAATCGAAATGTTCAGCTCAAAATATTTTTTAAATGTTTCTTTATATTAAATAAAACAAACACTTTGTTCTAAACCACTAATTTATTTTTGAAATATCACCAACCGGTTTCGCTTATCTCAAGCTTCATCGGGGTAAAACTTGAAACTAAACAAAAATAGATAGATTGAGCATATATATATATATATATAGTTGGTATATACAAAAGAAAGGTGACAAAATATAAAACCAAAAACAATTGAACAATGAGACAGAGATATGCTTATATGTAACAGAATGGGACAAAACATAAACAAAAGAAAGAGACCGAACGTCAAAGGAGGGATTACAGATAAGTGGGAAATTTAGAATTTTTATGTATTTATAATAACGTTGGAAGTTTATAGGTTAGCAATAAAAAGTAGGAATTAAATAAAGTGGAACTAAAAAAAATCGTTAGTATGACAACACCAAGCTACTCATTTTGTCCTTGAAATTTGTGCTTTACATAAAACTCACCAAAAAAAAATCCACGTTAAACGAAAGGCCAGGTGTGTTCTACTTGCAGCATTTAATTAAATCATCCATGATATTTCTAAGCCATCAAATTTTCAAAGCAAAAACACACGATTTTGCATTATCGCCTTAAACGCTGTCTAAAATAAACTTATTGAACGACCGAATAACACTATGGCGTACTCTTGTCCCGTGTTTTACAGTTTTGTTTTCAGATCTAAATGAAGTTACTACACGACTCTTACAGAAACAAGCTACATGACAAAGTTTACAAAAATATGACGAATCAATTTGGTATAAAATTATTATGTCATTTTTCAGTACCCTAAACAATAATGTGGGAAATGTTCTGTTATCTCGGAAAACTGGTCTCGTTCGTGTTTAGTTTTATTAAAGAAAAGACCCGGTGTTTTCCGTCGAGCCAGTCGGATCGCTCGCACACTGTATGATAATGAAATGTTCTTGAAATTTGACGTTGTTAGGCTCAGTTCAGACGAACGCTTCGAGTCGAGAGCAGTCCGGTCCCTCTGGGAATCTTCCTTGTTAATTGAACTGATTGAAGTCTCTCATCCTGCGTCCAAACGGTTCAACACTCCCGAACAACGAGGAGAATAGAAGTGCAATTGGTTATGAAATAATTCCATCACAAAGCCTATGGGAAAATTACTAATAACTCGTGGAAAAGTGATCAGTGAGATGAGTGATTTAATTAAATATAAGTTCTGATTGTATTTAATTTGGTAGTGTTTACGCGGAGAATTTGTGAGTGGATAACGAATAATAGGTTTTTAATTAGTTCATTTTGGAACCTGAATGATGAGATTTGTCATTTTAATTGATTGAAGATCATCGACATCGTGCGAACACTAATCTGTGGATATTTAACGAAGGTAAAATTAGAGAATTATTTATGTACTCGTAAGTAACAAATTGTGTATTTTTCTGAGATGATAATTTGGACTCCGCCATGAGTGTGGAGATTGGAGTATCTGGTTTCTATATTTGTTTGGGTTGCACGGGAAAAACAGAATGGTAATCAATTTGCCTTTCTTTGTCATTCGGTATTATCAGTAATAAATTTTAAATAGAAGGCCATTGTTTCTTAATAACAAAAGTTATTACATTATCTATTATATTATATATTTTACGTACACGTAATTTGATTTGATTAAGTACACATTTTAATCTATCTATCTACGTATATCTGGTCGGGAGCCCCAAAATATCTGAAAAAAACCCTTGACTCTGTGCAGAAATGGGCGGTTCGTTTTATAGATTCGCCTATCTTAACAAACTGATTGCAATGTTTGGAGCACAGGCGGCAGGTGGAAATGCTGTCATTGTTCTACCGGTATTTTAATGAAAGATGCTCTGAGGAACGAGCGTCATTGATTCCTTCGGCACTGGTTGACAGTCGGGAAACACGCCAAACGTGCGCTCAACATTTGCACACGGTTGACATTTGTCACATGAAAACGGGTCTCTTCTACGACTCGTTCCGGTGTTCAACAGCTCGACTGTGGAATGATCTGCCGGCCTCTGTGTTTCCTCCCTCCTACAAGACGAATCTCTTCAAGACCCAAGTTCACTCCTTCCTATCCTCTAAAAGACCCTCCACACAACATTCCCAAAGATTGTATAGGCCTTGAGGGAAAATATTTCCCTCAGGGCCTCCTGTGTGGAGTTATTGTTAAAAAAATAAATAATATATATATATAAAGAAGAGTGTCTGTGGATAGGTTTGATTTTTATACAAATCTACAGTTTTATTCCGAGCTTGATGAAATTTTGCACGCTTGACTTTCAAAACAGTTGAAGGTCACGGAATAGATAATAATTAAAACAACCACAAAGCAGAATTTTGGTATTTCTTAAACAAATTTTGAACACTTGACGTTCAAAATAAGAGGAAAATTACTGTGTAGGGGTAGGGGTAACACATAACAACATCAAAACTTTCCTCCAAACCATTCATAACCCCGGCAACGCCAGGTACTTCAGTTAGTATTTCATAAGTTAATGTTCTTTGAATGCAAATTTAATAGGCGATTGATATATAATATTGGGTTGAAAATTCTACTTTCACGTATTATGTAAATTGGGTAATAAAAAAATGATAACTTTTCGACCCAAATACACAGAACTGAGTGAAAAGGAAAATGAATTGCAGCAGAAGGTAAATTTATAACATATCTTGCACAGAAAATATAATATTTTGTGTTTATTGTTATCTTTGTTTCTCATTGTGTGTATAGGTACATATTTCATTTCATAACTGTCGTTCAAAGAAATTTCATATATTTTGCAACAAAACTCTGCAATGTCATCGATACGAAAAAAATAAAATCGACCTAAATCAAAACGGCATATAAATTTTAGCAACCGAAACAACAAATTAAAAAAAAAAAAAAAAATGTAATCAGCCTCCAGTTTTTAATATAGTAATATAAGTACTGTTGGAAATACAAATAAAGCAACTTCAATACCCGCCCTGAGACGTTTTATATTGGTACTGGTATTTTAAAATCAGAACTAAATCATCTAATTTAGTGATTTTTCATATACAAATTTTCCTTACTCGGGTGTAATGCATCAAATTCCTTTACATTAAACACATCGCTGGTTCTTCCTATTATAATAGATATTTTTTATTTATTTCTTATAATACGTAGACATCTTCTGAACTAGACATTTATCTTACTTGTTATATACTTACATATAAGCAATTATTGTGTACCTCCTTTTTTTATCTTAAGTTATTTATATTTTTATTTCTTCTTTTACCATTCCAATATTGTATCACCTACACGGGATTTCATTTTTGGTTTGTTATTTACACAAGTTCTTACCCCGTATATTTCTATTTTTTGTTGTTTTACACGCTCATAATGGATATTTATTGCTTAAATATTTTTCATATTATAGTTTATGTCTTGTTATACTCGTGGCGTGCAAACTGCAGTGTATTTCATCAGGGTAGGCAGTAGGAAAAATAGCGAATTAATTGATATTTAAAAAGCTTACCACAGACGTGGTTTTTGATAAGAATGGAGCTGTTGGAGCTGATGTTGGTTGGGATTACTTTCCACATCAAACATCCAAACAACCGCTTCATTTTTGCATATTAGAAGCCGATTATTGGATACATTATTAAAAAAATCCATATTTTTTTCTACCACACAATTGTACAAAAGAACTGAATGTAAAAACATAATACGACAACTATTTAGTTAGTAAAGTTGTACTAATTAATAGAGGTACCGACAATGCACTGATTGCTATATTTGTACCGAAAGGCATGGCCTTTTTCGAAGCTAACACAAACGAGTTTTTTCTTGAATGCGCATGCGCAGACATGTAATTTTTTTGTGTAGAATACAGTCAACATTTGAATATTGCATGTGTGTCATTTTGCATACTTAGTTCCTGCTCTTGACACATTACAGTAGGGCGCTCGGTGGGGCACGCGCCGCGCTACTATTCGTAGATGGTTCTTAATTTAAAAACTGTAGATTGAATTCTTAAAATAATTTTAGAAAATTATAATATTTTTATGTGAGTAAGGTAGGGTAGGCAGTGCTTCTGTGTCTATATGAAATGCACGCCTCTGGTTATACTATGTAAAAGCCAAACGGCGTTAATAATTTAAATAAATGAATACTTAATAATAAAAGCAAAGCGAAATATTAGTATATTATGTAATTCATAATGGCTTTATCGATAGCGAGTACCTAAGCATAACATAACATTCCAAACTAATTGAATATATTGGTATTTGGTTGCAGATACATTTATTATGATTAATTTAGTCGCAACTACTTGTACCAAGTAGAAAACATCTGTGGCTGTAGCTTTTCAGGTGTTGATTATTATTATTCATCATACCATAACGTATGAATTATAAGGCGTTCAAGGCAAATTGCAACTAAGAATTAAAAATTTGCCAAACAGAAACAATTTCTTGAGGTAAAACGATCATGAAATAAAAAATAAAAAAATTTAATTTACTTTTAAAAACTCCGTAGCTCACGATAGAAATGACGTTGATGAAAAATAAAATAGTTGATTTTTTTTTAGAAATTCCGTGCAGGAAACGCCGTACAGAGGTGACTGATAGTTTTGTCGCTTCAGACTTCAAACTACTTTTCTGCTGTAAGTACCTACCAATAAATAGCTTAGATTAGTAATAATGATGATAAACACTATAAAAGAAAACTTCTGAAAAATAATGTTAAAACAGTAATAGCTCTACTCAGAAAGAATAAAAGTAAACAATGACACAAAGAAAAGGTTTCCCGGGAAATATACTCCTACATTGTACTAAGCACCTACTCGAAAACAAGTACCTAGATAAAGATAAAGAATCGTAAAATTTCTGAACATTGTACAGATTTTTTATTTTTCCTCTCTTTTCACAGGTACACTTATTCAAAAGTCCGACCGGACAGAATCGGGTAGGTGGGTATGTATTCGTAATGCATGTTGAGGATTAAAGGGAACGAAATGGAAAAAGGGGAAGTGCTGTAAGATTTTATTCTATAATTTAATTAACCTAGTTGACTTGCAAAGATGAAAACTGAGAAATTTTGTTGCTTATTTCAAATATAGAATAAAAATGATCGTCTTGTAAAATATATTGTAGGTAAGTACTTTACGCTTGGCTAGATTTAAAAAAATTCTTTTTACAATTTGAATAATTTTCTTTACACATCAGTTCAAATTTTGCCAACTTGAGAAACAATTCCTGTCAAATTGAGCTTTACTTGAGATTTTATTTCCTCGGTTTAAAATCCATCAATATATATATTTTTTAATAAAATGTGAATTTTCAACAGGAAAGGCCGAATTTAAAAAAATATATAATTCAGAAGATACCTAATTGTTCATGAAAAAAGTATATCATATTTATTGTTTTAAACGAAACTTCAAAGGGCATAATAGATGTTATCTGACTTTACGTGCTCTAGTACTTTCTATACGGCCATATACCTAGTTTCGTTCACAAGTTTGAATTTAATTTGAGCAATTGATTGAAATTGTTTTATCATGTGAAACGATCCAAATCCAGACTTGATTAAAAGCGAACAATTGTTCCGAAAGTGGTGTTATTTATTGATTTTAATTTATAATACAATATACATATATAGAAAATTGTACATATGAAAGTACGGTATAAGACATAGGTATAAATTAATGTGATTGAAATATTTCAAATGTACGACTAGATAAGTTAGGTGCCTATGAAGATAGGAAAATAAAACTTACATAATATATTATAGCTTATGCTGGGTTTCCACATTATCTATTCTAGAGTATTTTTTATAGAACGAAACTTTTTTTGGCAGAAAGGAATTGTTGGAGTTCACACTTTCTCCATGTCTATTCTATTTCAATTCATTTCCATTCGCGGAGCTCAAAGTGAATGTACCAAATCTGTCAGCAAAAAGTCGTACGAATATGAATATTCTTAGTTTTTCACTATTTATTTATTGTATTGAAGTTTGATTTGTAAAATTCCATTTCAATGTTTAGTTTTTTATTTTATTTTGATAACATTACACTAAATATAAAAATTATTTTATTTTAATTATAAACTGAAAATTAAATTGGTGTTCCACAAATTAAACTTCAAAACAATAAATAAAAAATTATGACAAAATGGTTTTTTTTTAATTAAATAATTAAATGAAGTTATTATAAAAAATAAAGTAATTCGAATATTTTTAATTTTCAATTTTATGTCGTTGACTATCAAATCCGCGATCGACATAACATTTTGTTTTACTTGACATTTCAATTTGTAGATTTTATTTTATTTTGATAACATTACATTAAATATAAAAATATATTTTATTTTAATTATAAACTTAAAATTAAATTAGTGTTCCAAAAATTAAACTTCAAAACAATAAATATATTTTTTTAAGAAAGTCGTTTTTTTTTAATTAAATAAAATAATTCAAATATTTTTAATCTTCAATTTTATGTCATTGACTGTCAAATCCGCGATCGACTGTCTGAATTGGTGCTACACACGCGCGCAGAGGGCGGCGTTCGCATAGCAATTGTCGTTCGCACGGTTCTATTGCCGGTCTATTCTTTATAGAACAAAACGAAAGTTGATGGCAAATCAACATTGGGCTTCTATTTTTATCGGGCATTCTATCGCATAGAAACCCTGTTCCCACCTGATAGAATAGATGAGGCAGGAACGAGCCTTTAGAGTTAAGTTGTTGAATCCCTATTAACAAACATTTCGAGATTAGTTGAACATTTG
This sequence comes from Halesus radiatus, assembly GCA_022606495.2. Classification (NCBI taxonomy): domain Eukaryota; kingdom Metazoa; phylum Arthropoda; class Insecta; order Trichoptera; family Limnephilidae; genus Halesus; species Halesus radiatus. Next base: position 109,035 of record JAHDVE020003355.1, on the reverse strand, counting down.
AATCACTCGGAAAATTTGATTTGATTGACCCTATTTATAAATATTTTGTAATTTAAAACAAACGTGGACTGCAGTGAACTAAACTGGTGCCAAAATGGGTGTTACGTGACCTTTGCCTTTAGCCGTAAAAATCGTACTTAGGGTAGGTCTATTATTTCTGACGTCAGTGTACTTACCATAATTTTTACACATTCAAATGTGGGTTCATAGTCTAGTTCATAATTCACTGTCACCAAAAATAGGAGATAAAATGGCTTGGCTTTAAGCCATCGATATATTTTTTTGTATTCATAATCAAGATAGATAATAGAATTAAAGACAGATGAGTGGATTACCTAATTTTATCTTATTTGACAGCCTAATTTTGAATGGTGTAACAAATAATGAGGAGATATTTGTAATCTTCATTTATCTCAATCACAAGATTGATAATGAGAAGCCTATCTAAATATCCGGTTAATATCACGTAAATCCATAGATAAAATGACTATTGTACTTTGATAGCGGCAGGATTTTCCATTATTTTAAAGAACAAGGACGGCCAAAAGTAATTCAATTAGTCAATCGAGTGACTAGCAAATGATTAGTGACTACCAATTACCGGAAGGAATACAATTCGGCCAGTCATCAAATACTTGAAAACAGCTGTAGTAATAAACACACAATATTGCCTATGCAAATAGACACGTCAAATGATTATGTATGGTTCCTATCTAACTACGTGTCATTAGCTATAACTTGTAGCTACTTGTATATCACGTGGTACCTACCTCAGACATTTTGGCACGTAGGGATGGACAGATGCGATCTTTTGATGAATATAAGATAAATACCCTGTAAGTAGGTAATTACCTTACTTACATGGGTACTTAGAGATAGTACCTACTTTCATCATTGAGTGCAATAATTATAATATCAATTTTATTGTACTATAAAGGCTTGGGTATTTGCGGGTAAATGCACTTTGAAGGACCGTCATATAGATTTTAAGACACATACTAAATGTGTAATCAGTTGTAATTGAAAATAAATATTGCACAGTTAACAAAAGGCGTACATTTCACAACATTGTGTATGAAATAAAAGAATTGGTTCCTGTCAGTGAGGGACTTGCGTGGTATTCCTGAAAAATGTTTTATTCTTCCTCTGGGTATTTGGTATAGCACAGAATGGGTATCGTAGGTAGACTCTTCAAAATGTCGCGTTTGCCATAATGCAAATTTTGAAATTCGAATGAAAAACCCGAAATTCGTAATTTTCGTAGTTTGAACGTCCTAAATATTTCTTTGTCAGTGATTTTGACAAGCTTGAATAACCGTAAAATGTAATGTAGTTAATTTCATGTCGAAAACGCTGCGTGATGTCATTCTTTTATCGATATCAAAAATAAATAAAATATTAATCACGGAAAATAAGAAATTTAAAAAAAACCCACCCAAAAACAAGCACAACTTTTGTTGAAAATTACCAAAAAAGGAACAGAACGCCACTTTTGTTGTGCCGTATATCTAAATAAAAATATCTCCACTTTTAATGGGTAATTTTCGATACCAATTTCTATAATTTTAGTAATTTCCTCAAACGTAAGGCGAATTACGCCAAAAGCAACGTTAATATTACCGAAAAATAATACAACTTTACCCAAAAAATAAATCCAAATTTTCAACTCCTTAATATTATTAATAGGTCGAGGGATATGGGAAATCGTGTTAAAAACTAATAAAAAAAAACAAACGGGGAGAAAACATCGGTTTTAAGATGGACAAACGATGAACACATCTTGTAATTAATGCGGCCAAGAGGAGGCAAGAGGGCACAAAACTACCCTGGATCGTCGAGATAATCAGGTAGTTTTATCCTTTTCCTAGACTTTTTGCTTAACTGCGGTTCCGGTTCTCTTGGATGACAGCTGTCATTCAGCGAACGACATTTTTTAAAAATATCTATATTTGCATAGTTTTAACAAAATAAAAAATATAAAAATTCAATATTATCGAAAGTATTGACTTTAGACATTAGTAGTGGGTTATTTGTCGCATAATAATGCTATTAAATTAACCGAATAAACGAAATTGTGATGTTTGTAAAGTATCCATTCCAAAATAACAAGATAACAGATAAAAATGATTTAAATGCTAAAATTTATAATGAACCGAACTTGTAAAGTAAGTAATAATAAACTACACGTGTTAAAAGTGTGTGATTCACCTATAACTTTTTTATAATACTGTGATAATCAAACCACAAACTCCTGTAAAATTGAATTGTCATTGACATGTAATTGGAATCGCATTTAAGCAAAATGTCTTTAAGATTAAGGTAAATGAAAAAGAATATTCCTTAAAAGGGACCAGAATAGACCTCGCTGGAAAACGTTACAACGGATATAATGTTACTGGAAAGAACCATCACAGCTTTCCTGCATCTATGAATTATAAAGCACCTGACTAAACGGAAATAGATCGCTGTGCATAACATAAATATCATAAAAGAAACGAATATTATGATATTCGGCCAGGGGTGGATTAACCATTAAGCAAAATAAACACATGCACGTAGGGGGGACACCACAGAAAATTTCCTTTGCTAGATTTACCAATTTTACATTGGACCATATGGTGGAAAACTGATAATGGTGTAGGAAGGAGAGGGGGAAAATTACGTAAACTCATAATATGTAATTGTAAACTCATAATATGTAATTGTAAACATAATAGGTAATTGTAAACATTTTTTTTTTACAGTAACTCCACACAGGAGACCAAGGAGGAAATAATTTCCCTCAAGGCCTATATCATCTTTGGGGATGCTGTGTGGAGGATCTTTTAGAGGATAGGAAGGAGTGAACTTGGGTCTTGAAGAGACCCATGTTATAGGATGGAGGAAACACAGAGGCCGGCAGATCATTCCACAGCCGAGCTGTTGAACATAAGAACGAGTCGTAGAAGCGACCCGTTCTCATGTGACAAATGTCAACCGTGTGCAAATGTTGGGCGCGCGTTTGGCGTGTTTCCCGACTATGCACCGGTGCCAAAGGGGTCAATGACGCTAGTTCCTCGGAGCATCTTCCATTAAAATACCGGTAGAACAAGGACAGCATTCCCACCCGACGTCTGTGCTCCAAAGATTGCAACGCATTTGTTAAGATAGGCGAATCTATCAAACGGACCGCCCGTTTCTGCACAGAGTCAAGGTTTTTTTTCAGATATTTTGGGACTCCCGACCAGAGGTGGCTGCCAAATTCTACAATGGGGCGCACTTGCGACTTGTACAGGGTCAGCAGTTGTGTACTATTAAAGTATAGGTATATAATAGGTAATTGTAAACATAATAGGTAATTGTAAACATAATAGGTAATTGTAAACATAATAGGTAATTGTAAACATAATAGGTAATTGTAAACATAATAGGTAATTGTAAACATAATAGGTAATTGTAAACATAATAGGTAATTGTAAACATAATAGGTAATTGTAAACATAATAGGTAATTGTAAACATAATAGGTAATTGTAAACATAATAGGTAATTGTAAACATAATAGGTAATTGTAAACATAACATAATCATATCAGCGGAACAAGGGGAACAGCGGTGGGTACAATATTCTATCTGCCATATAAAATATTACATACTAATAATTTATTTATACATTTATTTATTAATTTGTTTATTAACGCCCCGATGGGCTTTTACATATTTTACCAAATAAATAATTTTGTGTACAGAAATAAAAAAAGGCTTTAAGTTAACAATAAAATAACATGATACATAGTTGGTATATAAGTATAACATATTTTTGATATATATGTATGTATAATAATGTATAAGTGCATGTTACAGAGAACTTATAAAGGGAAAGATTTTTAATTTGTAGTTAATAATTTATTTATTTTAAATAGTAATAGCCTGATCTACATGATACATAATATATAAATGCATAATATAATATAATATGAGTGCATGAACATTGTGAAAAAAAATCAACGTGTTTTTATAATTCGGGTGACGTAAAAATGTATGAAATTGCGTAATACATAATATAGTACATGAGAGATAGAAAGAAAAAACAAGAACTTGGATTGTAGATAAGTAAAAAGATAATATTAAAGAAAACATTAATTAAACAATAGCTCTTATGCAATGCACTTATAATCGTTGCAACATAAAAATATCATTCAGGTATATTTTAAACATGGGTAAACTTATATTAAATATATCTATAGCAGAGGTGAATAATACAAAAAGTTCGAAATTACAATAAAAATATGTATATAAACACGATAACATAAAATAGTAATACAAAAAAAATCCAGAAAAGGGAAATAACATTTTCACTTTCTTAACTAGAAATATACCTAAATAAATACTCGTACATAAAAAAAATCCATTTAATTTTAGATGGAACAATTTCTTTTTAAATATACCTAGACTTTTTCTTTTTTAATTTCGTATATAAATTGCCCCCTCGTAGCCAATGGATTTTCTTTGCCATGTAGGTGGGTACATTTAACACTGTCTTGTATTACGGTGGCTTGAGAGAAACTCTTCATCTGTGATGTAGGGATACGCTTAGCCACTGGGCTACTGCCTGGACGAGAGTGTTGCCGAATCGCCTGTAGCGTTAACTAGATATGAAAATAGTAATGATAGATTGACCGGTCAGTGGCTGAGTTGGCATCACGTTTGGATTCAATTCCTCGGCTGGCTAAGTCCTCCATTTACGACACAAGCAACATCTTCCACTTACTGTGATGGTAGTAGGAGATTTTCAAATATTGTCAGGTTATTCGTAACCAGGGAATATTTGTCTTTCTTTAAAAAAAATACGCTTTCATGTAAACATATACGAGTAAATTAAGTTGAAGTTTACATAAATGCATATGATGATAAGTCAATAGATGTCTCATATGAATAAAAATCGGGTAGGTATATCCGAGACTCTATTCGGATTTCAATTGTGTTCGGGTAGAACTTTGCGATCATCATAAGGATAGCACCCAATAATATGGGATTTAAAAATGGAGGATAATATTAACAAGTCTTGAACTTGAAGTATGATATCGGTGTAGATGGCGTAATTTGAACTGGTCTCCTTAGCTAAGTTGGTTAAGCGGTTACCCCGGATAGGTAGAGGTCCTGGGTTCGAGTCCCAGATGCGATTGAAATATTTTTATTTTCTGTTGTTTTTTTCGGTTTCGTGGTTCATTTGGGATGTGTTAATATTATCTTCTTCAATGATTATTTATTTTTTAATACTTATGTAGATATAGAGTCACCGACATCCAGACTAAGATTCCAATCGGGTGTCAATTTGGCAAAAAAAAAAGATTTATCAAAACGCATAACGTAAATTCGAAATCACCATAGAGAAAAAAGTGCGACATTAAGGTGCGGTTTAATGACGTAAATTTTTCAAAAATTGAGCAATTTTCGATTGCACTAAACGATAATCTTACTTTAAAACAATTCCGGATGACTTGATAAAACAACGTGGGTATTGTCGTGCGTAATTGATTAATTATTGTTAAATTCCTATCAATTATTGAGTTAATTAACGATAAGATAAAATAATACGTCGAGTTGACTAGTCATTATGATAATGAGATTATTGTCAACTAGTTTTGTTTATTTTTATACGACGCACCTTTCTCGCTGGCAAGGGCCGAAGACAAGTGATACGTTGTGGAACAGCGAATACTAGGTAGGTATCTAATAAATTTGTCAATCATTTTGTAACATTTTTCTGATTGATAATAGTACTATGTATCACTATTGTGTTTTCATTTATCATAGAACTATAAGGATTACGATCCATCGTAACAGCGAGTGAGATATTGCGATCACAATCTTCGATTTATCAACATGATTATTAAAAATATTTCAAAACATTTATTGATTGAATTAGATATGAAGGCCAAAGAAATTTCTCTATTATCCATAAAATGCATCGTGTCCTTGGTTGGATTATGGTTCCATTTGACACAGCGATGTCATGCGATAACGGGCTTTAGAAATTACTACTTTAGAGTTCATTATCGCATAACATCGCAGTCACAAAAATGTTTGCTTTTACATAATGCTTCAAATAATAAGTGAATTAAATAATATACACAGTGTTACACTGTTATGTCCGACAAATCAAACAAATCAAAATTGAAAAGTATAAATAATAAATAAAAAATTTCATCAGATTTACGTAAGTGATAGTTTGCGAGTTGTCGTTTCAGTAAAGTTTTACAATAGTATAGCATTCTTAATATGCATTTTATTTTTTTAATGCATTTATTGAACTTAATTACAATAAGAAACAACTAATTCAGTTAGGGGAGATACCAAATAATGCACTTAAATTAAGATTTCACAATAATTAATACACACACGTGAAATCACAAGAACCACGCGACGCCATGTTTAAAGTTATTTGATGTGGCGTTTCCCGATAGGTACTGCCAACCCTATGACATCATATAACCATTTTTCCCACTTTTAAATAACCGAAAATAAGAACCTATAAGCTTTTTCATAGGTGCATGGATTGGGTTTTAAAGAAAATATAAAAAGATTATTTAGCGTCTCCCCAACTGAAATAGTTTATTTTCTTTTTTAGGTTGGCAGTACCAATCGGCAAATGTCACATTACAATAACTTTTAACATGGCGTGATGTGATTCTTTCCATTTTTACGCGTATACATTTTTGCGAAATAGTAATATTAAATATACTATTTGGTGTCTCCCCCAACTGAAATAGCTGTTTCTTAATGTAATAGATTCCAATCAAAATGTTTTTTTTTTAAAATAAAATGTGTTTTAAGAATACTGTACGATTGTAAAAGATTACCGTCGTTTCGCATGATGTGGGGCCCGATTCCGGTTCTTTTTAAGAATAAAACATTGTCCTTATCATCAAACTCAGACTGCGGTTCCGACGGATGACAGCTGTCATTCAGCGAATAATATTCTTTGAAAATATTGATATTTGCGTAGTTTTAACAACAAAAAACTCGATTTTGTCATAGGTATTGACTTTAAACTTTATTAGAGAGTTATTCGTCGCATAATAATGCTATGAAATGAATCGAATTAACGAAATTGGGATGTTTGTAAAGTACCTATACCAAAAATCCGAAATATAAGATAAAAGTGATTTAAATTCTAAACACTATAATAAATTACACGTGTAAAGTAAGTAATAATAAACTACACGACACGTGTCAAGTATATGTGATGTACCTATAATTTCTTTTTAATAATACTTCGATAATTAAACTACAAACTCCTTTAAAATGTTTTGTTATTGACATGTAATCAAAAACGTAGTTAAGCAAAATGTCTTTAACCCCAAGGATAAGGACAATGTCTCATCCTTATTATTATTAAAAGAACCGGAATCGGGCCCCTGATTTCAAATTATTATCCCTTTTTACTATTTTCCAAAGAGAATTCAGGTAACTCCATCTTATGGCAGCTTTACACGATGCTTTTTTCATCCAATTTCTATGTGAGTCGTCATTTTCTATGGAATTTTCTGTTGAATATGCCATAGAAAAATACTACCATATGGAATCTGGATGAAAAAAAAGTTTCGTCTAAAACCAATTTTATTTTATCTTCGTATGCAGGAGTTGGAAAATTGAAAATATAGGTTTAAAAAATTATTTCGAAAAGGGTAAAAGCTTTTTTTTTAGGTTGGTACTTAACTAATCATTCTAATTTTAAACTAAATGTAGATTCCTACCTATTCCCAATTCACTATTCTATATGAAAATCCATTAGCTCTATGCTAGTAAAGCATTGGCTTATTTTCATATCAAATAAAAATACTTAATGATTTTCCCATGAATTTTCACTGGTACAAGCCGGTCGTAATTATGATCGATGGGGGATTCCTCCTGAACCATAAAGTTCGGAATAACTCCATAGATACAATGATCCGTATCCACGTCGACCCCATCACATTATGCCACACCCAAACCATACTCTGGAGCCATCGACCAAGTATTGTAGTTTACAGGAGTACGGAGCACAATGCTTTCAATGATTTGCTTCAGCGCTCTGCCAATCACACAAACGGTAGCTACACGGAGCTGCTCCCCCGACCTCATTAGATTGGTTAGTTTATTGGTTTCATTGTTGCTATCAACTCAGGTATTGGAAACCATTTCCTGAATTCGGCTTTAAAAATACTCCTAATGTCCAACTGTCTGTAGCTTGTAGGAATATTGTACCTTTAGGGGTAAGCAGTCAAAAATAGTTCAAAACATCATTTCATTATTGCACAGAGATCCCAGATACTTTAATAGTACACAACTGCTGACCCTGTACAAATCACACTACTGTAGAATTTGACAGCCACCTCTGGTCGGGAGCCTTAAAATATCTAAAAAAAACTCTGTGCAGAAACGGGCGGTCCGTTTGATAGATTCGCCTAACTTAACAAACGGATTGCAATGTTTGGAGCACAGACATCAGGAGAAAATGCTGTCATTGTTCTACCGGTATTTTAATGGAAGACGCTCTGAGGAACTAGCGTCATTGATCCCTTCGGCACCGGTGCCTAGTCGGGAAACACGCCAAACGCGCGCCCAACATTTGCACAGGGTTGACATTTGTCACATGAGAACGGGGCGATTCTAAGACTCTTTGTTGTGTTCAATAGCTCGGCTGTGGAATGATCTGCCGGCCTCTGTGTTTCCTCCCTCCTACAACATGAGTCTCTTAAAGACCCATGTTCACTCCTTCCTATCCTCTAAATGACCCTCCAGACAACATCCCCAAAGATGGGAAAATATTTCCCTCGGGGCCTCCTGTGTGGAGTCACTGTAAAAAGGAATCTTCGTAGTTTGCTAACTCAAGGAATACTATAAATGATTTATATGCTAATTCAACACTGGTATCTAGGAAAATGTACAAGGTTTCAAAGACAAAAATCCTCAAACGGTGATTTTTTAAATTCTATGAAATACATACAACAATGACTGAAAATAGGCCCAGTTTAAAATTCCTGTACGTATTTCACATAAAATTTAAAAGATTACAGTTTGAGGATTTTTGTACTTTGAAAACTTATAAATTTTCCTTACTACCTGTATAAAATTTATAAATAAATCATTCATAGTATTTCTTGCATTAGCAGACTACAAAGTGTGTATTTTTGGGTGCTGATCGTTAAATTGGAGTTTTTTTGTGTTGTGAGGTGGTAGGAAATCGCAGAAAGTAAGTACCTCCCTGAAAGGGTCAGAGAATGGTTGATAGGAACCTGGTTATTAAGATCTAGTTACAAAACTGTACTTTTTTAAAATGTGAATTCCAAACAAGTGTCCAACTGCCAGGAGCTTGTTTGACTATGGCACCTAGTTATGTGAGACAAATTGAGTGAGTGATTGTGAGGCACAAAGAAAATGGAAAAATGATGAACGAGAAAGGGGCAGAAGAGAAAAAGATTGAGTTTTCTAACAGGGCGTGACGGAAATCATCTTAGACACTGGAATGAATTGTATTTGGGTTTAAGTTTAAATGGACTTTTCAATTAATTCGTTAAGGGACATGATAAATAATATTATTTGTGTAGTTACATATTAATTGTATTTTGCTAAAATTCCGGAATGCTTTTGTTTTATATCATAATACAGTGCAGGAATTTTGTCTCTCATTTGCACCAAACTGAAAACATTTCATCGAACAGACATCAAGTGATTGGTTTAAAAGCAATTTATTAATCAGTTGGTAGTACCTTCCAAAGTGCAACTGGCCTACGCCCAATTAAGATCCCGATCTTTAATAATTTGTTTCATTGCCAATACTCTACAGCCTGACTGACAGATTAGCCAATAAATAAGACGTATTTGTTTTCCCTTTTCTTTTGGTGGCCCCCCCCTATCAAAGGTTGATTAACATGAAGACAATCCCCACCCTGCAGAATGAGGCCCGCCCGCACACAGCAAAACTGCATATACTCGTACGTTCCGAATTCGCGCGATTTGGCGTCTTCCTCTCCCTCGTCTTCCACCAATTTTCCCATGGATATCAGAGATAGAGAGACATACAGTTCGATTCGTTCGTGAAAAATATTATGGTCAATGGTCATAATAAAAAACTTATACGAGTATATATATAATTCATAGAATCTAGAAATCGATATTTGAAAGTACAAAAAAAAACTTCTTTTTAAACACCCTATTCTGTCCGTACCATTGTATTCTCAACATCCGACGTCACGGGTCTCGTCCGCGCGTACTCTCGTTTTGGATTTGTGGGGTTTTTTTTATTTCGTATCGTTAATATGTATTTTATTTTATTTTACTGAAATTTATACTTCATTTGGATGACTTTAAGCACTATAATTGTTGTTCAAGATAAAAAACCATTATTATTGAAAGAAATCAGGTACCTAAAAGTATTCATGGACAAATCAATTGTCAGGACGGAAATTAAGACATTGTTTATTGTAAATATTATTTTTATTCTTGGAGTTTAAGTTTCTAAATAGGTACATAATTTTTTTTTTCAGTTATGGTTTACTATGAATATAATATAAAATTAAGTACGGTACCTACCTTGTTTTGACATTTGACATTTTAACCTCAAAACCGACCGGCCATAGATTTCGCGCGTTTTAGCGTGCTTTGAAAAATTGAAACTTGAAGAAATGAAATGACATATGAAAACTAACTTAATTTAGAACGTCAATATTGATTAAAAAAAATTATAATAATGAACTGGAGTTCCTTGCGTTGAATAGTGTTAATTAATTAATGAAAGTAGAGAGTTGACGGTGTAATGTTTATTTTACAACACATCTAGAAACTGATAAGACACTATAATTGTTAATATTCCGTTGATCAAAGCTCGCATTGAAACCATGATTCTGAAAATCGTGTAAATTCTTCCGCTATTTTTATTGCAGAGATTACGTTTATCTAGGAAGAATGAACTTTATATGTAATTACGTGAAATTATAAGAATCGGCCTTTTGCATTCGCATAGTTTTCTGCTAATGATGCGTTTAGACATTTTGTCATTATGATTTTAACATTATACATTATTGCGATACAAGGTTGAGATCCAAGATCACATTAGTTTTTTCCAGTGTCGGGCTGGGGACAATGCAAATATCTCTATAAATAAAAATGAATGTTTCTCTTTCTGCACTCTTGTTAGCCACAGATCACACATTCAAAAGAAAGAGATTTATTTGGGTAGAATATTTTGAAAATGGAAAACACAAATAGGTACTTACTTAAGAATTTTATTATTTAGAAATATTTTGAAAAATAAATGTTTGGAATGGAAAAAAAATTTCAAATGAATGTTTCTTTGTTTCTTTGTTTAGAGATACTAATAGTCGTAACAATGTATTACTTTCTCTGTAAAATCAATATGGCACCCAAACGACAAGCAAGAATTCACAACTTTATATATATATACAACAACATCAATAACGTCGAACTTTTCAATCTTACCACTCTGGTACACTAAAAAGTCACGAGCCGCCACTGCTAACTAACAAGGGAGGTGGGAGACGCGTATGGAGGCCTTCATCTAGTTTAAGATTGCGTACGACTGATCATAATATTTAGGCTGGACTAGTACTAGAAAAAATTACAAGCAAAAAATTGCCTTTCCGAAATAATAATTTTATGTAAAATATAAAAAAGACAATATTGTTAGAATATTTCACACATAACTAACTGTTACAGGCAAATAATTTTAATGAGCGCACGCTTGAATGTATTTGTGCACACCGATAGAGGTTAAAACTGGTTAATATGAACTGGAACTAGTTGGAACTTTGGATTTATTTTAATAGTTAAACTGGTAAAACGTTCAGATTTTCTAATATTCTTCCTAAAAGAATAATTTCCACATAAGTGTATTCTATCTACGTAATCTTTATATGGGAAATCAAAAAAAACATATCTCGAGATATAATAAAATTCAAAATTACCCGTATTAGTATAAAGAAGTAAACATGAACCGCCCCTGGCCCCTGGTCCGTCACTAATCAAGTGCACAGATAACGGAGGTAGATTCCTACTAATAAAAGTGTCACTAGATGTAATTTAACTGTCTATGTATTAGTAGTAATACAACATATAACAACTTATTGAGCACACAACTACACCGCTCTATGCTAGGCTTACTCTACGCAACGCGCCTCTCCGTTCTGTGGTGATAAGACGGATCACGCATTGACCCTTGTGCCCAGTAGCGACTGAAGCGACTGTAGCGAGTGCACTCATTGTTCAATTAATAAACGACTATCTTGAGATGCCTCAGCGCTTCTTGGAAGCGTCCTAAAAAATTAAAACGAATGTTCTTTGTGACATTATTATTGGCCCGAATAATGCCACATAATTACTTGCGAAGCACCTCTCCATTACTCAAGTAATCCGTCTTGTTTTGGGCTTTCTATCTCATACAAATTAACTTATCTATTTTCCTGAATAATTCCACATAATTACTTGCAAAGCACCTCTGCATTGGTGCATTCTTGTTTTTCTCTGTTTTCCCTTAACTTTTAAACGCAAAGAAATGTTTTTTCTCTTATACAAATTAACTTGTCTATAGGTTGTGTACGTTTTTTATGCCGTTATTATTGGCCTGAATGCCGCATAATTACTTGCAGCAATGCAGAGGTGCTGTAGTAGTCTGTCTTGTTTTTCTGTATTTTCACCTACCAACTCCGCTAATGCCACCTTATTGCTTTCCGTCATTTTTATGGATATCATATTTCAATTTAATAACTATCAATATCATCTTCTGTTAATTCCCATATGACGGTTTTATCCTTTCATTTGAAATTTGTTAATATTATCTTCAATGATTCAATATTACAATGAGGTTAATACGCTTCAGTAGTTATTCCAATAAAAAATTAAAAATTAATTAGATCGCATTACTGAAAACATTAAATAGAGGCTATTATTACGAAAATAGTAAATTTACTTATTCATGTATTGGTATTAGTTAGGTATTCCTAATAATATTCATATTTTTATGGGGTACCCTCATTACTACGCAAATAAATTAATATTTTGACCGGTCAGTGGCTGAGTTGGCAACGCGTCTGGGTCCCATCCAGGCGTCGTGAGTTCAATTCCTCGGCTGGCTAAGTCCTCCATTACGACACAAGCGACATCTTCTGCTTACTGTGATGGTAGTAGGAGATTTTTAAATATTGTCAGGTTATTCGTAAACCGGAAATATTTGTCTTTTTGTATCGGACGTCGTCTCTCGGAATATTTAAAGCTGCACAGTTATTATTAAATTATGTTTTGATTGTTAATATATGTAACGGGCGGTCTGGCGAGCTTGTTCGCTCCAGACCGCTCAAACTGAAATGACTGAATAAAAGTGTTGGAGCGGTACGGTTGGTGAGAGGGAGACCGACTTGTTAGACATCTACACGGCACCGGCGGTCCGCGCTTGGTGGACCGCATAAATAGCCTGCAAACGCCAGTTTGCGGCAGTTAGCATTTGACCGCCAGCCTGATAAGTACTCCTCTCTGCCCGCCGCCCGCTCCGACTTCTGAACCACTCGCCTTGTTTCACTCTGACCACTGCTTACCTCCATCGGACTACTGCCTCGGACTGGACCCAATAAGCTACTGCCTCGGACAAGATTAACAAAAGTCGTTATCGTCAGTACCGTTCCTCCTTGCAAAAGGAACGGTAGGAGAGCTACCTCCCCCTCCAAGCCTCGCTCCGTGGATTGGGATCAGTCGGCTTTTTCAGTTCGCTGGTGTACCAGATTACGTCTGGTACACTTTTCTTTAAAAAATAAAGAATTGTAAAACATTAAGTGGCTGCATAAGTCATATTTTGTAAATTCTTATTATAAATGTGATGAAAAAATTTCCCAATGTAGTAATCTTCCATTAGTATAAGGCAGTGAATTTTACAGAAAAATCGGAAATGATTAATGATTATGATATAAAAACCAACATCTTACTGTTATGTAAACTCCACAGTGATTCAATGTTGATGATTCGCTTATAAAGGGAATTCTAGATATATTGCTACTCGTATGATAAGATTTCTAGCAAAAACAATAAACATTTTCTGCAATGATAACGCGGTCAGGTAGCAGATAAACGAGAGGCAGAATTAGCATAACTTTGCTGTAAAGTAGTGATTATTGTGAAAAACCAAGAGATGTAATGGTTTGTTTAATTTAAAAAAAAAACGTTCTTATCACTTTAAATTTCATTCGCATTACGCATAGGTAGGTACATAAGTTCCATTTTTAAAAATGGCATGAAAAATAATGCTGGGTTCGCACCTTATCTATTCGATGGTCTATTTCATACAACGAACTTTTTCTATGATAGAAAGGAATTGTCTCACGTTCACACTTATTCTATTTTAATTCATTAACATTCACGGAGCTCAGTTTAATTTGTAGGACTCCATTTTGTGTTTTTTGTTTTGATTTATTTTGATATAACATTAATTTTATTTTATTAATAAAGAAATATGCAAATTGACTTGAAAATAATTAATAAAATTCATAAATAAATTGTTTTCTTTTATTAATTTTTTACAGTTATTTCTAAAAACATCTTTTTTCCTCTTATTCTTAATCTTCCTTTTTGTGTCATCGCTGTAGCAACTATCGTTCACGCGGTTCTATTGCTGGCCTATTCTACATATAATACAATGTAAGTTGAAGTCTATTCAACATTGGGCTTCTATTTCTTTAGGGCATTCTATCGCATAGAAAGTCAGTTCTCACAGATAAAATAGATCATAGAATAGATGAGGTGGGGAATCCAGCCTAATTGATTTAAAATATAGTATGGGTATGTACTATATCCTTCTTTGAAGGTATTTACTTAATCGCTTGTCTGGATTTGAAAAGATTCTTTTTTTTTAAATTTGATACTTTCCTCATATCTTAAGACATCGGAATCGGTTCCAATTTTGAAAGGTTCATGCTCGTACGCGCGGACGGACGTACCCGCAAAGAAAATAATGCTGTCTCTTTCATACACTTTGACATACGTTCACCACATATAATTATAATTTTATTTAAAAAAATGAGAAATATCTACGAAGTCAGATTTATCAATATAACCCGTATTTGATTACACTTAAAAATATAATAGGTACCTACGTATATACGTATCTGCTCTGTTTACTCACTTCTGCCAGTGACGAGCATATTTATTACCCGAAAGTAAGCGAATAAAAATGTGCAAATAATGCGGAGGTGTTTTTGTCATATTTCAAAAAAATACATTCCATTTTTACCTTTTCATAAAAAAGTTATTTAATCAGCATTTAGTTCGGTAATCGTACATATTTCCGCCTTATCGGTCAAACTGGAAAATAATATAACCGTCCAGTTTGAACTACGATCAAATACCAGAACTTATGATATGATCGACATGGCCTGAAAACTAATCTATCTTTTTAAAACTTTTTGACAAGTTTTTTTTTATGCCGGCCTCCCCTCTTTCCTCCGTGGTGCCGACTTACACAGGTACTTTAGTGTCTGTCATTTCATAACTCACTCCAGATTTAAACCAAAAGTTATTAGCCTTATTCGAATTTGACAATTCCGTTTTAATATTAACGACCAATCAGAACAAATAAATAACATTCAACTCTTCTTTAAATACGCAAATATTTCATACGAAACATTTTATAAAATAGAAGCAAATTAAATATTATATAACTACCAAATTAAGAATCGTGGATCACTTATCAGACACAAGAACCCTCTTTTCTGATAAGGTATACACGACCAAGAATACCCTTTTGATTAAATGTTTTGTAAAATACTTGTAATCCAACTTATTAGAAATAAAAAAAAGTATAAAAAAATATATGTATGTCTATATAAATCAACAACAAAAATATTGATAATGATAAGACTTCCGAGTTCTACCAGGTTCTAAATACACGCAGGTACAAAACATTGACAAACAGGTTATATCGAAGTCCGTGATAATAATATGAAACCAATAACTATTATTATTTTCCAATTATTGATCTAGTCTAACATCTTTACGTTTATTTGAAATGTTGATAAACAATCAATTATTATCACTGTCGAGAGTGATCATTTGACGATTATGTACGTGATGACTGATGACAAAAATTGAAGTTCTATGAAGAAGCAGTACCTACTTACACTACACGTTTCATTGATAAGGATGAACATATAAGTTGAACTAATAAAACGCAAATAGTTTGTTGTTGTTTGTTATAAAACTCCTTTTAATTCAAAGATATATTGCAGTAGTTAAGTATAATCTCCTACACAGCTTATAACCCCTAACCTTGCTGTCAATATTCATGTACCTTCTAGCAAAAAAAAAAATAACTTACAAACTTTTTCAAACTTACTAGCTTTTTAATACGAATAGAGATTTTCTTTTGATTTATTTATTTTTATTGGGCTTTTACAGAGGTTCACACTTACGTGAGAACAATCCAATTATAAAAACTCAGTTATTATACATGAATTACAAATATTCCGACAAAGGATATATAAAACATATAATTACAAAGACTACAGTTCTTTATAATAGAAGAAAGATACACAAGAGATACAAAGAGAGATACAAGTGATATATAATATAATTTAGCCCAATCATTGTTACATATAATAACAGCAGGACATTTTTTTAGTGAATCTACAAATTATCAACAAAAATATCTATATTAGCACACTCTACCTTATTATATAGTCGAGACATTTGAGACAGGGGTAAAGTAGTCAATATTATTTCTGATTGGAAATAACATTGAACATTTATTTCAATACTACTGAGACATTTTATAGTATCGAGATGACAGTGAATTATTTTGTGTAAACATTTTAAATCAATCAATTGCCTTCTAATTTTAAGTGAATTAATGTTGAAGTATTCAAGACGTACGTCGTATGATCTAAGATGGCCATGTAGACCACATTTAAAAGGTAACATTCTTAGAATATTTTTGTGAACAGATGTTGAATCTGTTAATTTTTTTTTTACAGTAACTCCACAGTACAGTAAGGAGATCCTGAGGGAAATAATTTCCCTCAAGGCCTATATCATATTTGGGGCTGCTGTGGGGAGGGTCTTTTAGAGGATAGGAAGTAGTGAACTTGGCTCTTGAAGAGACCCATGTTATAGGATGGAGGAAACACAGAGGCCGGCAGATCATTCCACAGTCGAGCTGTTTAACACAAGAACGAACCGTAGAAGCGACCCGTTATCATGTGACAAATGTCAACCGTGTGCAAATGTTGGGCGCGCGTTTGGCATGTTTCCCGACTATGCACCGGTGCCGAAGGGATCAATGACGCTAGTTCCTCGGAACATTTGTAGTAATGTGGATTCCAAATAATGCTCCCATATTCCAGTTTACTTCTAATTAAGGCGTTGTAAAGGGTTAGAATTGTTTGAAGGTCCTTGAATGGTTTACATATTTTGTGAACAAATCCCATCATTTTTAATGTCAAATGTGTATGTCAAATATGAATTTAGAATCGAGAGTGATTCTTAGATATTTCGTGGAAGAAACTTTTTCAAGAATAGTATTATTAATAACGTAGGAAAAGTTCTTTATGCTTAATTCTATTTCAAGTGAAGTTTAAAGTGTTAACAAGTGTTCTCAACATTTACCTAAGTGCATATCATTGACAATACATCAGTTATTGAGTGTATCGAGGTTATTTTGAAGCAGTTGATGATCCGAAACAGAGTTAATTTTACGAAAAATTTTGAGATCATCGGCGAATAATTATAATCACAGTTTAGTTTTGAACCAATGTCATTTATGAATATTTGAAAAAAGCAGGGGGCCAAGATTTGGTCCCTGTGGCACACCAGAAACGTAGATATTGTATAGCTTGGGAATAAAATGTAGACTAAAATGGAACATTTTTTTTAATTACTGTGGTAATATCAAGCTGCTAACCATTTCTTTTAAATTTTCTTAATCACATTCAAATTTTTCACATTCGATTTTGACAGTTCGTTTTAAAGAAACAATGAAAAACACCATAATTCGTTTTATTCTTATTTATATTTATGAATTTGATTTTGTTTTATTTATTTATCTAACATCTACATAGTTATTTTGACATATAAACTTCAGAAATACAAAAAAATCAATTATTTTCCTTCTTAAAGTGAAAAATACACACTTGAACCATAGTGCCTTTTTTAAAAATTACAATCATTTCCTATGAGTCATCTTAGTGATACCATTTTAAACAATCGCAGCACCCTCATTTTTTGTCTACTATTAAATGTCAGACTATAGGTATACATAGTCTATACAAGTGGGTACCTATCTTACTACATTGAATATATATTGACAATATTGTGTACTTATTACAAAAATGCTATGTGTATTTATTCCAACTTAAAATCCTGACACTTTAACTTATCAATCAATTAACCTTCAACTAACTGGGTCAACATACATACAAATACAGTTGGGTAGGTATTGTTATTTTTCATCGATATATCGATGCAGTTCTGTGCAACGAAATTCTTGGTGTTATCTAAGGTTCAACCATTTATTTTAAGATCTGCAGTTCGATCCTTACAGTATTGCAAAAAGAGGACAATTTTGTAAATAATGTCGGCAATAATATGTAATTGTAATAAATTAAGATCCATACCCTCTAACAAGAACGCTCTACTACCTTATTTGGATTTATTGTTTCTCAAAAATATTCCATTATCAATCATTATTCCAAAATTGCTGGCCAGAAAATTAAAACATCTATAGATTTCCAGAAATGATTTCGGTTTTAACTAAGGGTTTCCAAAAAACGCAGTAAAACTAAATAAATTCTCACAAAATAGGTACTATTATGTAAAAGCCCCCTAGGCATTTAAATAAAATAGGTAAATAAATAAATTCCTTATTAAAATATTAATTTAAAAATTTCTAACATTTTGTATCACTGATAAATTAAATGAACCATTGTTATGTTGTGTTTCTATATATATTTTTTATTATTTTTCATTTCGTTATTATATTTCTTTCACAAACTACTAAAGTATGTAATTACTATAATACCCTTTCCTTGTAATGTTGATTTTTGCTATTTACCGTACTTATACTGAGCTACGCATGAGCTAGGTAAGCGCGAACAAGTACCAAGCAATAGTTGAATATTAATGGAAATGTCCGAATATATTATTATAGTCAAAAATGATTTCATAAACTTTATTTTGTCTTTTTGATGTCTTAATTATTTATTTACTAATTTGGAATGGCTCACGTGCGTTGTGTTAGGCCTTCCAGACAACTGGTTTTGCTGATACTAAAAAAGCCATGGCGTCAAAAGGTTCGATAAGCCCACCAACTTTAGGAAAGGACGACCTTTCAACGAATTTTCTTTGTCGAATCTTTCAACGCCATGGTTTTTTTAATATCGGGCAAACCAGCCGTGTGGAAGGCCTATATGGACAGTTTGGGTGAAGCTACTACTATTTGTACAGATTTCAATTATTTATTTTGTTTTAACCCCAAGAGGGCTTCAACATAAAAGCACTTTTTTAATTACACTTGAAAAAAAAATGCACAAAAGTTAATGGCACAGCACAGGAAACAGAAAATATGAATAAACAGGCCGTTCGCAACCAAATTTTTTTTTATGTAGAAGTCAAAAGGGCAAAATAAAGTGTATTAAACCAATTTATTGTGATTATAAAAATACTTGGGCCTTTCAATTAATGTTCAATTTTTCTTGATGCTTGACAAAGCTATTTGGGGATACCACAGTCCCCAATCCTCAGTGGCTCCAAGAGTCAAAAGTTGGAACTCGTACCTAAAATAATATTTTTTTTTTAAATTGTAGTATATTTTTAACACGTTTGTGAATTTTCATTTGCAGCTTTCGCAGCGATGAGGTGGGTGGTGGTGGCGGCGCTAGTTGCAGTGGCGTGGCTGGGCCCCGCGGGGGCGCTGGTGCCGAGTCCCGTGCCCGGGGGCGCGAAAGTGCCCGGCCAGCCTGCGGGGCGCTGTACCTACCACCGCGCCTTTCGTATGCTGGGGGCCCACTGCTCGGAGCTCAACCTGCATACTGTGCCGGTAACGCTCAAGGCAAATATTGAGGTAAATAATAATCTAAAAGTAATATAAAATTAGAAACTTTTTTGTTGTTGATATTATTAAAAAAACTCTAAATGTACACTGAGTGTAAAGCACAGAAGCCCTGGATTTTCATTTAAAAAATCGTAGCAAATTTAAAAAAAAAAAAATTATGCAATCTAAAGCATCTTATTTGGACAACTTTGAGTGTCAGTAAAAAGAAGAACTATATTAACGTTTGGTTCGCCGTTCTATTGCCGTTCAGTGTAGTAGTACTGCTGTCACTACTGGAGGTAAAAAGGAGGGATACATTAACTTTACTCCAATCCAAACCATCCATAACTCCGAGCAACGCAGGGTACACGACAACTAGTTTTTATAAACCCGAAAACTGAACTTTATTGACGTTAGAACAGCCATATAATTTGATAAAAAAAAAACCCACGTGTCTGATTCTTTATATTTACTCAATATTCTTTTTATTTATTAGGTATTATGCCAAGGGTAAATTTGAGTCTATTTTGGTAAAAACTTATGTGTTTTTAGCAAAATGATGTTTTTGTAAATTGTACTGTCTAAATTCTATATATCTATCACGAGCAGTTTCCCCAGAATACCTACTTATATTCAGAGAAACGATTTTTTGACATTGCCGTAGGTATGCTGGATTCAACGAATACAAATTTTGCATATCTGATGGGTATTTCGGTGCACTAATAGAGAATATTTTAATTTATTAAAAATATTGGGAGAGGGGTGCGAGCCGATATGTTTTAGTATAAAATAATCTACAGCAACGATAGGTGGGTACTTCGAGCAATGAAAATATTAAATGTTTTCCCTTTTATTGACGCTTCACACACGTTTAATCCCTATATTTGCCCCTTTTCCGACATTCCACACTTTCTCTCTCATGGCTACAATCAACATTTTAGTATTATTTATCTGTTTATATTTTTCAGATTCTTGACGTATCCTTCAACAGAATTAGAGACATAAGGAACACGACATTCCTCCGATACACATCTCTGAGATATTTATATCTGGGAGAAAACATGATACTGCATATCGAAGCAGGAGCTTTTGATGCCCTTACCTCATTGGAGACACTGGACCTCTCCATGAACGCCTTGTCCACCATTCCCGCCTTCATCCTCAACCTGCCGTCTCTTCGGAAGCTGTACATGGCGGATAACGCACTGATAAACTTATCCAAAGACCTCGAGACTATTGAGAAGCCGATACGTGCGCCAATTAACTTCCTCAGTTTATCCAACTGCCAGCTGACGGAGTTTCCCAACTTTGGGCCAATGCCCCAACTGGAAAGTTTGAATATGTCTGAAAACGAGTTCAGGAATCTAGTTCCCGGAGATTTTACAAAGCTGTGCGGGCTGACCACTTTGGATGTGACTGGGAGTATCTATGCCAAGGACGCGTGCACTTACAAGGCTCTGTCGGTTTGGTTCTCTGAGAAGCAGATCAAAGTCATTCCAGATATTTACGCCATATTTAATCCCGATATTGAAGGTACTGATGTAATTTTCTTTTCTACAACTGTGTTTTTTCAAACTATTTAAAAAAATAATAATTTCACTTACCGGTTGTGTGGTATCACTTACTGGTGATGTATTGGGATTTAGCCCCTACCATAAGAATGGTAGCAATTCTATATTGTAATAATTCTTTGAGTAATTTGATTTTATTTATTACATTATGTTGACACATTTATATAGCAAATAACATAATAGAAAGTACATAATGCGTATTGTATAATAACAAAATAGAATATTTAAAACAACTGTAAATATTTTAAATGTGTACAAGTGCTATTATGTTTTGTCTGAAGATTATATGTTTCAGTAATATAACTCAGTAAAAAAACTAGTAATTTGTGAAGGGATAATAAATTGTGCAGATAGTATCTCAGATATATAGCTTGGCAATTAGTTGTAGATATTTATTATTTTAGAACTACAAAATTCCATTACTATGGCAACACTAAGCTACTCACTTTGTCTTTTAAATGTGTTCTTCACATTCAAATGTGTTCACATATTCATATATGACAGTTTGTTTTAAAAGAACAAGGCAGAACATTAATATTTGTTTTTGTTTTTACATATCATCGATACATGTCATATCATTTCGATAGGTACATAAAAATTCACAAATACAAAAAAAAATCGCATTTCCATGTTGTCATGTTCCTTGCAAAGTGTTAAATAACAACAAAAAATTTAAAATATTAAAATATGATGTAGAATCATCTCTTTTCGGAAAATACCACTAATTTCTGAACTCCGTTTGGTTAAATTAAAACATATGCACTTGGACCATTGTGCCTTATTAAACTTACTTTTAGTTTCCTATGAATCATCATTGTGTTGCCATTTAAACCCTTTGAAACGATCGCAGTGCCCTCGATTTTTGTCTGCTTTTAAATTTTGTCTACTCATCCAGTCTGATTCTTTCAAAGGTTTTCACCTTCTTTCAATTCCAAAGGAGGATATGTTTGGAAAGGGGAGGATTTGATGGATATCTTTTTAAACTGTCCAAACAATTATTTCACCTAGTCTTTCCTTCATGATTTCCTTAATTGCTTACCAGCGTTCAGGTTCTTCTGCAGTCTAGTTTTAAAATTACTTCAATTCCTTTTGTCATCAAGATATTAATTTACAAATCTTCTATGTATTATGTTTCTTATAATTTTGCACTTTACTATTATTAAATAATAAAATTACAATAATTTTTTCACGCATAGCACACACCCATAGGCGAAAAAATATCTAATGTGAAACTCTTTTATAACAGTGAAACCCACTTATAAGATTCCCACATAAGAAGTTGGTTGTTCAGACCCCCGAAGACTGAAATTTAAGAAATGATCCAATTTATCACACATCATGAGGTTTTCATGCATAAGAATTTTGTGCAACCATATAAATTGGTTTCACTGTATTAATTGATTCAACATATTGTAATATATATTCTTTATTTTCAGAAGGCCGTCGCTGTCCAGATGTTCTTTTCAGCGAAGACGACATGAATACGTACAACGATTGCCGGGTGGCAATCAAATCAAAGAAGCTTGACCAGGTGGCGAAAAAGACATGGATCATCATAGCGGGCTGCGTCGGCAGCTGCCTGTTCCTATTTGTGGCCTGCCTTATCTGGCTGCACCGGCGGAACGTCAAACAGACCGAGAGTCTGAAGAAGAAGATTAAAGCGGAGACTCTGGACAACAACGTTAAGTTGCTGGGCGATGTTTCATAAACGACAAACGTCAAAATAAACTATGGACATATGGGTTTTATGACAAAACAGAACATTGAAAAAAGTGAGAAAAAAAAAACAAACAAGAAACTAACCTAACCTAACCCATTCATTTATTATGTTGTTTTGTTTTATTCAGTTACCGATTTAACATATATTTAAATAAAAAGTGATATTATACTAATGTTACCTAGTATGGTTTTCAAAAAACTACCTAAGTAAAAAATATTAAGTTAACTAAAATTCTTAAATAGAGGCAAGTTTAATAATACATATTATTAAATAGGAATTGTGTTGTTATGTATCAAAGAACTACATAGATTAAGGAAGACTGAATAGATTTAAAAAAAAGTTATTTGGTATCAATGTGGAAGTGTTATGATAGGCCATAAGTTCATCAATGTGTTTTAATTTACAACTTTGTTTCTCAAAAAGCTTGTGAAAAAAACTTTGCCTCTCTTGTAAGTCATATTTATTATTAATTCCATTGAATTAATAATAAATAATGATAGTGTACCTATACTTACATATTTATTTTTTAATTAAAATATAAGTTTTTTGATCGAAGTGCCATTAATAAAACAATCTTATGTTTTCAAGTGCATAATTTAAAACATTTATTGGTTTTTATAAAAACTAATAATATTGTTTTGTGAAATAATTCTGATGTTTAAACTTACTTTGTACTATTATTTGTTTGAAAGATTGAGCAAATTACGTAAGTGCGTATTTAATAAATAAATAAAAACATTTATTTTTATTTATTGTAGGTACCCAAATCAAATGTACTTTATAATTTGAGTTGCGCAGTTGCAAAACTCGCTCAAGAGATTTCTGCTGGTTTTGATACATTTACAAAAAAGTATTCGAAATACATTGAAAGCATACATATTAATATTTTTCGCTAAATGTTAAAAGAATAATGTTTTTTATTTAGAGTAAAATAAATATTTTTTTATTGAGATTTAAAAACCTCATTGTAATATTTAATCATTGAAGAAAATAATATTAACATAACCTAAATGAAAGATGAATCTGGACAAAATGACAGAAACTAAAAAGATTTCAGTCGCATCTGGGACTCAAACCCAGGTCCTCTGCCTATCCAGGGCAACGCTCAACCGACTTAGCTAATGAGACCAGTTCAATTTGTAGAGGACCTGGGTTAGAGTCCCAGATGCGACTAAAATCTTTTTAGTTTCTGTCATTTTGTCCGGTTTCATCTTTCATTTAGGTTATGTTAATATTATTTTCTTCAATGATCAAATTTTTTTTTTACATCAAGTGGTTTCGGAGAGATTTTTGCAAATCCACAATTAATTTTATATTGTAAGGTAGTCTAAAAAAATGTTATACATCTTCGCCATGCTGCAAAAACTGAATAGCTGCAAAAATCTAAAAATGTGTTTTTTTGTATAATTGGGTTCTAAATGATGATCCGCATGTCTGCTAAACCTGTCTAATTGACATCAGCTGGCCAAAGTTAAGTATTTAGATTTTTACGTGTGCTACCTTTTTTTCTCTCAATAAATTAAAAAAATATATGTACTTATATTGTTTTTAATAGGCCAAAGGCATTTTTATTACGATAATTTAATCTAATACATATTTAGAATAATTTCTAAAGAGATGTTTAGAACCAAATCTTTAAACCGCTCTCGGGTATAATTTGTCAGTTATTCAGTTTTTGGAGTATAGTAAGTATATATGGTTTAAAAGAAGGTTTTTGGATCATTCAAAATATATTTCATTGTAAATTCATTCAAGTACATAAAACAATGTTCAACATCAGTATGTATTTATAAAAAAAACTCTAGTAGCTAGATGGTTGATTTGAATAACATGATAAGTTAGTCTTCTTCTGGGAATTTATCAATATTCGGGTCGATAGACTTGTATGTGCCGGCCGGGATGTCTTTATCTCTGTCCAGACGGGATTTGCCGATCCGGCCCATGCCAGGCTGGTAAATGGCAATGCTGGGGCGGTCCTGGCAAATTAAAAGACATAGTAAAATGAAAACAATCATTTATTTAAGATGACTGGAAACATATAAAAGGTTGAGATTGGAAGAGTTGATTTTAACCCACCCATGACCATGTGGGGTAGCCGAGATATCCCAAAATTACTATACATATCAACAATTTTTTTTTTTTAAATTCAACAACCCCATCTCGCCACTCATCATCATAACATGTCCATCAAAATGACAATTTAAAATCGGTTGATGAATAAACTTGCCCATATAAAAAACAAGCATTCTTTACTAAAGTTACTTTAATTGAAATTGGAATGTGCATATTACATTCTGTACATTTCCATTGTGTTTCGATAAAACAGTAATCTAATGTCCCTACTGAGTAAAAGATTTAAAACAAAAACAAAAAAACATTAAAAAATCATTCACATGAGTGATAAATTAAATAAACATTGTAAAATTTAATCATTGAAGAAGATAATATTAACACATCCCAAATGAACCACGAAACCGAAAAAACAACAGAAATTAAAAAGATTTCAGTCGCATCTGGGACTCGAACCCAGGACCTCTGCCTATCCGGGGTAACCGCTTAACCAACTTATGAATGTGTTAATATTATCTTCTTCAATGATTAAATATTACAATGAGGTTTACATACATTGAAATAAACATTGATTTAAAAAAGTCAAAACAATTTTTTTGTAAATAAAAAAGGTGAACATTTTTACAGTTACCTTGTTTCTTATCCTACGTTCAGGCCTGGTCTCACTGGCTTTATGCCTGTGGGAAGATGGCTTGGTATCTTCGTCATTTGTATCTTGAGACTTATCATCCAATGACTTGTGTCTCCTGAGAGGAGTTGTTTCCTCCGAGGGGGATTTCTTCTCACTGGACTCCAGGCTGCTGCGACGCTGCATTGGATCATTTGCTTCATTTTCTGGAGACAGATTATCCACAACCGATTCATCCAAACTTTTGAAAGTCTCTATTTTCTTAGGAGATTTTTCAGGTTTAGTTATTTCTTTAGAATTTAATCTCTCTGTAATTGTAGACTCTTCTTTAGGCTTCGTTATAATTAGAGCAGAAACCTTTTCTTTTTTTAATTCAGTGGTTATTACTTCAGCAACTGAACTGAGGTCTTCTGTAGATATTGTGGCATCCGGATTGTTTCCTTCTATTTTCATTTTGTTAACAGTTTTATCCAATTCTTCAATGACTTTACTCAAGTCTTCAGCATTATACTGGGGTAACTGAGTGAAGGGTTTGATATTACTGCTGATGAGAGAACCCTTTGAAGTTATTTTAGGTTTTTCTGAAGCAATCTCGGATGTGGAGGTGGTGACTGAGCTTTTAGGAGGTGCTTTTGACTCTGGAGAAGTGATCAAATCATCTTGCTCAGCTTCTTCCATTTTTCTAAAAAAGGGTAGTTTTTCAGGTCGCCTTTCATTTGGTTTCAACTTGTCTCTGCGACTGTCACTATATTTCTTCACTTCTCTGATTTTATCTCTGGGTTGCTCTCGCTGGCGATCTTTCCTCTCTCTGCGGCTACCCTTCTCATCAGCACCAGAAAATTCCACATCTTTTCCTTTGGCATAATCTTTCTTTTCATAGTCAGGCTTTTTGCGTTGGTCTTCTGGCTTGCGCACTTCTCTGTAAGCCTTACTGCCTGGTTTAACATATTTCGACTCCCTGGGCTCGACATTAGAACTTTCGCTTTTGTTTGAAACAGGAACGTCATCTTTTTTCTTGGAAAGTGGTTTCTCCTTTTCAGTATCGCGAGGTATAATTTTTTTGATCTTCTCATCTTCTTCCGGAATCTCATCTTCCTGAAAAAACACAAATATTTTATTCATCAAAGGTTTTTTCTACTGGCCTCTCTACCAGGCACTTGTTCTTTACCTGAACTGTCTACATAATATTGTCAACTAAATGATCTTGAGTCACATACAAAATACATAAATTAATTTTAATTACAGCGTTTTTTATTTGACTAGTTTTACTGCGCAGAAAGATCTAAGGGCCTAGTTTATGGCAAGCACCCAGGAGGCACGTTCGGGGGGCAGCACCCAAAGCGCTCCTACAACAAGTACGGAGTGCACCCGGCGAGTGTGGTCCGCCTGCACATAGAGCCCTATTCTATTTTGTCCATAGAGCTCCTTGGGGGCTTGCTGTAACTAGTTTATATTTAAATTGAATTTGTCAACTTGTGTCATTTTAGAAAATAATATCGGTATTCAAAGACCAAATCATTAGATGTCACTAGTATCTAAATATCTCTATATTTCTGAAATACTGCATAGAAAAACGATATTGGTAAAAATTGACCACCACAGTTACACCCAACAGGAGGATGACGTTGGGACGCCGTGAATTAAAAGAAACAATCGATTTTTAAAACTTCAAATGCCTCTGAAAATTTGCTCAAATGGGGTTAAGACAGATCCGTATTCGGGTGATAATACGAAGTGTGGTCAAAAAAATACAGTGAATAGTTTTATTACAAACAAAGTACTCTCCTTGGCTAGCGATGCATTTAACCCAATGTTGATTCCATGACTGAGAGCATTTCGGGAAGGCTTCTTTCGGAAGAGCCTTCAGCTGCTTCGTCATGGACCTCTCAATGTCTAAGGGGGATGTTAACAGACAGGAACCTTTTTTTTGTCCAAAAACTGGCAGATCAGAAGCGAGGTGTGGCACGGCGCGTTGTCGCGGTAAAGGAGGTAGCAATTGGCCCATTTTTCTGGTCTCTTTCTCCGTACATCGTCTCGCAAACGTTGCAGTAATATTTGGAGGTTACAGTTGTTCCCCTTGGAACTTGTTCGGAACTCTGAATTTTCGTCTCAGGGTCATACCCATATACCCAACATTCGTCCCCAGTTATAATTTTGGGGATGTTCATCAGTCAAAAGTCTGGGAACGAATTTCGCACTCACTCGTCTCATTTGTAAATTATTGCGTAAAATGCTTCACGGGCCCGTACAAGACGTTCAGTTCCTCTGTAAACTCTCGAATAGTCAATCATCTGTTTGAACAAACCATTTTTGCCTCTTTTCGCACATTTTTGACTCTTTTTAAGGTTGAAGGATGTCCCGATCGTTGCTCGTCTTCAACCCGACTCATTTCCGCTTTTAAATCGCTCATACCACTTGTTAACAGTCTTCAGAGTCACCACATTATCTCCATACACTGGTTTCACCATTTCATGAGCTTCTTTGGCAACTTAAAACAAAACTTAATGTTAATGCGTTGTTCGAAATCCAGGATGCGCGACAGATACAGTAAACACAACCTCATTCTTCCGGTTCTGGAAGCCGACTTACAAGTCACAACTTGTTCAAACTTGACACTGACTAACTCAAAGGATCAGGCTATAAACGGATCTAGCGCCAGCAGTTGCTGCTATAAAAATTCGTTATGTTAATTCATACATAATATTTACAATATTCGGAAAATGAATAGAACGTATCACCTTTCGGTTTCTTGGTCTACGTCTCTGCCTATCTTCCCTCCTCCTCCTCTCGTCTCTTCTCCTGGCAGCCAGGAACTCCAGGAGAGGGGTGCTTGTTTCTTTTTTCTCTGCAAAACCACAACAAACGCAATTAGAATAAATATGTACTGAAGGCATTCTTACTATTGACTATCAGTAAAACTGCCTGGAAGTAGTAACCTACTTATTATTTTTTAAAAAATGCTATTATTTTTAGTAAATATTCAGTACTCTAAACAATAACCACGCAGACAATATTTGAGGTGATTTTTCACAAAAACGGCACTATACAAATCATCCAATTATTATTATTATCTTAAAAAATTTCACTCCTGTTTTTCCAATTGAAATCTTCCTCTGCACATAATGATTTGTCTCTAAAATCCGTTAACCTTTGACATACCAAGATTCAAAAGAAAATTTGTGTTACCATGAGGGGTCACCGAGATACCCCATGCATGTAATCATTATAAGATTATGTTTATAGGTTTTGTAGGAATACAAAAATTACCAATACAATAAATTCAATGTTTAAGCTGGATACATGGAGCGTAGTAATTACAGAGATTTTGGTTACCCCTATTGGCAACGGGAAGGTTAAAAAAGGAACATTTGAAATAGCAATGAGTGGTTTGTGACTCTTTTTAATTTTTTTTTCTTTAAATAAAATTTATATTTAAAATTTTAACCTCACTAGAGCTAAGCCTGTATCGAAGTTAACTTTTGTTTCATATGAACACTAATCTATTTACTAACCGGTTGCGCTTAGCCCAAGTTTCGTCAGGGTAAAATTTAAACTAATAAACAATAATAAAGAATCATCACATGAAAGATAATTACAGAAATTATTATTGTTTATTTATTCCAGAATGTGGAATAAATAAACAATAGTGCAATTTTTTTTATTTTAATTAAAACAAAATAACTTTGTATACATCACTTTATTAATATACAATATTACTACATGTTTCACATCTTCATGTTTCGTGAGCGATGCTCACATCATCACAATGTATACATTGATACCTGAAGATGTGAGCATCGCTCACGAAACATGAAGATGTGAAACATGTAGTAATATTGTATATTAATAAAGTGATGTATACAAAGTTATTTTGTTTTACACAAAGTGAAAACCTTCTAGATGAAGAATTCTTCTTCGAAAAAATAATAGTGCAATCCCACACATCCCATAAATGAACAATAACTCTGGTTCACTAACCTTGAAACACTTAAGAAAGATTGTTTATTTATATAAAAAGATAAACATATCTCAGATGTTCGATAATATTCTCGCAAATTTTTTACGATGACGCATCTTCAGATAAGGTCTTTTGTTCTCATTTGTTTATAATCACGGTACTCATATTCATACGCTTACGCTGGGAGTTGTAGGAGCCACGGCATACTTTTTAATTTTTTTTTATTATTTATTCATCTATACAATTTCAATGTATTTATTATAAGGGTTATGGTACTGTGCCTGTTTCGCTAGGAGGACCTGTGTTGAGAGCAGGCTTTACTGCATACTGTACAGCATATATGTACAGCATACTGTCCTGATACTGTATCGTATGAGCACACTGTGCACGGTTCACTGTGCCGACTCTTGAGATGTGCCATCGTTCAATTGAGTCGTACTTGAGTGGTATGAAAATATTGAGCTGGTGCCATGACTCCCGCTCTTAGTCTTAGAAAATTAGTCGTGACCCATCGCTAATTTTAAATTTATATCAAGACTAGGTAGGAAACGTAAAAATATATACCTTAAAAACCGATATGGCAACGAGATTTAATAAAGAAAGAAGATGCAGCTTGGGCAAACCTTCAGTGGGTTGGTATGAATACTCCATCTTAGGTTCCCTCGAGTCACTGTCAGTTTCCTTCAAGCTTTCCAGAAATTCCAGATAAGTAGAGTCGGTCTCCATAGTTCCAGACTTGGGATCCTTCTTGCGACGCTTCTTTGGCAATCTTTGGAATGGAGCATACTCCACGATGGCGGGAAATTCATTACCTAGAAAATTATAAAAGTAAGCAACAAAATTTAAAATGAATTGTAGCAACACTACGAGACGGCCTCAATGGTCGAGGGGTAAGGCTCTCGACTACGAATCCGAAGGTCGCGGGTTCAAATTCCGGTGTGCGCAAGTAAATTTTATTTAATTAATTTGTGTTTCACAATTAAATAATTTAGAAAATAATATATAGTATATTTACGCACGTTCCAGAGTAGAAGATACTCTCAGTATCGCCCTGGTGAAAGACCACCATTCAGAATTGAAACGTTGCTTGAAATGGCTTTTAGCCGTGTTTGGTGACCAGATCTGAATAGCCAGGTATTTCCCACCTTCCTCTTTCCTTTCTCCTTCCCCTCCCCAATACCCTCAGCCTCACAACATTCCCAAATTGGCGATGCCATAGTCTCACTGGCTTCAGACAGTTGGGAGCAGTTGGGACTCTTGTGCGGTATTCATATAAAAAAAAAAAACATTAAGCTGCAGACAAAGTTAAAATCCGCATGCACGGGCAACCTCTATAATTACCAGAGAGCGCTCCCGGCTCCAACTTTAAAGATCAGACAAACATTTTTTTATATATAGAGAGATAAACTAAGCGTTCTGAATTAGGGTAAGTCAATGGATTATTATTTCCCTGCACGTCCGCTATATCCTCAATCAATAAAAATCAGGATTCAATCATATCATTTAAATTCCTAAGCCAACCTAAATAATCACTCAAAAAGCAGCTAAAGTTAACCGAATCGAAACATAATTATGTACCCTTTTCATCCAAGAAAATATAATCATCAAATTTATCCCGGAACAGGAAGATATCATCCACATTGACAAAGTTGATATAGGCTCGTGAAAACAAATCAGGGGTGAGCGAGGGGTCCGGCTTGGAGAAGTAAAAGTAATCGTGTTCCGGAATGGGCGACACTTGCTCCAGGAAATCTTCCTCGTTCATATTTGGCGGCAATCTTCGGCATACTATCTGTAATGAAGAAAGAAATATACATTATAACATTTTTCGTTGTTGTAGTTCATGGATGAATATGAAATGTCAAATAGTGAGTAAAGTTTTACAATTTGGATTTGTTTTCGGGTAATTTTTTTAAAAGTATAAAGAGAAACAAAAAACTAACCTAAAAATTCCGTACAAAAACTTTATTAATTTATTAACAACTAATTTATAAACATTATTTTGCATCTCCGCTGACATAAATAGTTGTTTCTTGTTGTAATTCAGTTAAAACGACGTGTTATTTCAATAATCTATGGGTATTGGGAACGAATCTGAATTGTATAACTTTACTAACAACCTAAAAACCATACAAAAACTTGAAACTTTACGAATCTTAAGAATTAATGCGTTATTTTTCTTCTCCGGTGACTGAAATAGTGGTTATTCTCCGTAGTTAAAGTGATACAAAGTGTATTAAAAATAATTTATGGGTATTAAGAATGAGGCAGTCCTTTGGATGTTTACCAAGCATTATTTTGATACTACAGAACATTTAGTTGATTACTGTCAGCGCTTGATTGTTAATTAATGCAAAATGTTTCATTTGACAACAGGACAGAGCAGCTTGATAACGTTTGACATATTTTTTCAAATCAAAACAAACCTTTGTTAGTGGGCGGCTTCTTTCTCTTTTTTCTTTTCCTTTGAATGCAGCCGACTTTGGGGAGCCTTCCGATTCGGGAGACACTTTGTCATCTTCCGTCATGATTAATATTCGTATAAGAATTCTCAACCGCAAAATAATTGACAAAAATCAGCTAAAAATCGTAAGAAAATGATCACACCATAGATACACCATTCAGCCACATCCATAGATAATATACGTCAATATTTTATCTGTGTACAAATTTTAAGTATGTTTTAGAGATGGTAATTCGTCAATCAATATTTCTTTCCCGTCTACTTTGTCTCGGTGACTGCCGTCACTGGATCGCCGTTCTTTTTTTTTAAAGAAAGACATCCCTGGTAACAAATAACTTATTTTGAGTGTCAAGTGTGCAAAATTTCATCAAGAAGTACCAAAATTCTGCTATAAGGGTTGGGAAAGGGGGAAGGGGCGGTTTTTCGAAATCTCATGTGGAGAATGACCTGCCCTTGCTTTCAAGTCAGTTGTGCAAAATTTCATCAATCTCAGCATAAAACTGTAGATTTGTATACCAAACGAGCATCGCCCGCACGGGATATTCTTCTTAATATATTAGAAGAAGATTAGGTACCACATATGTGATACAATCTTTATACCTCCAACTCAGGAACAAGGATCTACAGCTTATTTAATCAGGATAAATAATTTTACGTAATGTTTCACAAAGGACTGTGTAATTGTGAAGTTAATAATATAAGTTGATAATTTATATTAGCGTTTTGCCCGTTGCACCCAACGGAGGTGATTAAATTATATTATTATCCATAAATGTAAACTCGTAATTTTGTCACGTAAATGACATTGTTTACATACGTACTTATTGCTGAGGATGGGTACCTTCCTCAGCGGAAACATATAGTCAACTGTCCCGTGGCCTGGGAGGCTTCTCCGAAGGGCGGAGATGGGACAACCTTCCGAGCTAGAGTAGTGGAGTCAACCCTGGCTATTCGCTGAAAGGAGGAAATCGGACTTCTTCCTGCGGTGGTGGCATAAAGCCAATTTTCCCGTGACATCAACTCAACGCAACGCCGTAACTCAACTTCCTAGGCGCCCTCTCCGAAGGGCGGAGATGGGACCACCTACCAAGCCGGGGATTCGGAAATCAACTGCCTTCTTGACGAAAATCTCCTGTTATCGCAGGTTGTCATCTGTCGTAGAGATATAGTTCTCCCTGTTTCCGTCTGGCGGAAATGCTGCAACGGTTCCCCGGCGCTAGTGTCGACCATTAGCTAAGTCGACCGCTAGGTGCCACTGGTAGGCAAATTTATGCCGACGTTCTAAACTAATAGGTAACTCTCTGAGATTTATGATGGTTTCCGCTCCGTTAATAATTAAAGATGTTAGCCTATTGTACAATTTATTCAAGGCCTATCTAGTCGAGGGAAATTATTAGGAATTGAGACGCAAATGTTAAAAGTAGATAGGTCTGTGAATTTGGCCATGTCTATTGTACCAATGGGTATATCAACCTTATAAAAACCGTCCATGTGTTTTGATATTTTTATGTGATCCTTCCAACTTGTTTTTAATTTTTTAATACTTTTATTAATAAACCTTCCCCTTATTTTATCTTTACCTTCCTTGTACTTAGCACGTTTAATTTAAAACTCTATAATGATTTTTCTATTATACATTGAGTAGCTCGTATTTTTCTAATGACTAATAAGCTAATTTTATTGTCAAATATTTGGACTCAGTAAAACAGTTGTCTAATGACGTTGAACATTAAAATGGTCAATAATATGGATAAACGTAAAAATAATTTGATGAGACGTAATATTTTTGGTCTCTGCCATTCGTGTGAAATTCGTCGTTTTTTTTAATTCGGCCATTTTTTTTTTTTTTGAAAATGGTCCGATTTTGGGGATTAAAAATTTAGCTTGAACTGAAAAAAAGGGCTATTGTTGTCCCGCTTATGGTGACTAGAAGTACGTCGCGCCGCTTCCGCTTCCTCCCCGAGTTAGAGCTAGCGCCAACAGAAATATATGGCGCAGGAAGCTGTCGGAATCGCGCACGAGGTTTATTATCGATTTCTTACCGGACCGTCAGAGAGCGGCCTAAACTTACGTAAAAAATAATACAGAATTATAAAGGGTTGGTTTACAATGTTTGAGCAATATTTTAAAAATCGAACATTGAACTAAGCCAAATCAACGGTCCAAGCAAATGCCAAACGTATGAGAAAGTCAATCAAATTCAGATACACTGAAATCAAATTAACTCCGGGCTTCACGGTTCCTTTGCGGTTCACGCAGTAATCGGCCTAGTCGTATACTCGTATCTATGCATTGACCCAGCTGCGGAGCCAGATGTGGGAGAACGCGAGTCAAAAGTAGAAATCGAACTTTTTGAAAAATAAATGCGCTGTTGAAATTATAGTTTTTATAATAAAACTATAGAATTGCGAGATTTGACATTGTGAAAAATCACTTTAAGGGCGGCGTTATCATCTATAATTAAAGTTAAAAATGGTATTTTGAAATGAAAATGAAAGCTTCAAAATAGTAGTTATTTATTGAATTAGATAATATTATTTAAAACAAAATAATAATAATAAAATTACGTAGTAGTGGCAGCTGCTGTTTTGGCAGCATTGTGAGCTATCATAGCTTCCTGGGCTTTGGAAAGAGTAGTTTTTCTATCCAAGGCTCTTGAGCGAATCTCCTCCTCCATTTTTTTATTCACCGTTTTTGAAATCGCCTTCTTTAGTTTGTGTGATTCCTCGAACTTTGCCTTCTTGGGCTGTATTGGCGCACATTTCCTCTTTGAAATCGCAGTGCCTTTGTTCTTTTGCTTATTTTTGTGGCCGTCTGGCAATTTTCCTTTGACTTTCATCTTTCCTTGTGGCATTTTTAGATCTGAAAATCGACAGTAAAAAAATGAAACGTCGCCAGATGATAGTTTACTGAAAGACTGTCAATACTGTAAAATGATTCAGTATAAATTCACCCAGATCACAACAATTTTCTAGTGTCATTTATTCACTTGTCAAATATTTGGATGGCACACGATTTGGTAATCTATTTTTTAAACTGTGCAAACGAATGAACTGCAAAGGAAAGAATAAGTGATTAATATGAATATTCTTACGTGTGAATAGTTGTGATTATGCTTGAAAATAAGACTATTATTATTTTGTCACTCGATTTTTGACAGCTCTCCCATGTGGTGTGGAATATTGTAATGTTTACATTTTCTATGGAACATGAACCATCGAGTAAAATTTGTTATTTTCTGTTGTTTATGCCACTTTAGTTTATGTTTATTCTGTGACTTTTCTGTCAAAAGTTTGAACGAAAAGTGCATTGCGTGCATGCCCAAAATATCAACAAATAATAATACTTCATTATAAGAAATGGATTTCGTTGGCCAAGTACAGATGTCTGATGACGAAGAAGATGAAAAGGATTTATTTAACCCCGCAAACATGGTGAAGATTCAGAAAGAAATTGAAAGGCAGAAGGCGAATGAAGAAACCCGGGGTATGTTTGTGTCTGGCTGGGATGACGATGACCAAGGAATTGAAGAAGAAAAACATCCTCATGGTAATATTAATATTACTTTATCAGCTTTTCATTATGACAAATGATTTTTCATGAGTCCTAGTTTTCTATTCTTCTTTATTTTTTCGCTCAATCGTGTAAAATTTTTAGAAACTCCCGAGAAAGAAATTCTTTGGGCTGCTGAAAAGGGAAAGATTGACACAGTGAGCACTCTTCTCCGGATTGATTCTGCTCTTGTGAATGTTATTGATGAAGATGGCTATACTCCACTGCATAGGTATGTTTTGCAATGATTGTTAATATACAGATATTTGTGGTTTGCTGTTTCTCTTAAAAACAATATAAAGAGAACACTAACTAGAGAATAATTTTGTTTATTTAGATGGTGTTTTTTTTTTCTTCTGCTGGATTTTTTTGCGGAATTCAAATGCCATCCCTATTGTTTGAACATTGTATTCTACGCAGTTATTTCAAAGCAAAATAAATTTAAAAAAATCACACAAAGATATAAATAAGCGTATTTATTTAACTTAAATTAGTACATATTTACAATAGTTACTAGTGTTCTAAAATAATATTTTAGTGTTCACATGCATTCATCAAACAATCAGATACAAAACGAAGCATTCTAAATAATACAATAATAATGGTCAACCTTTTATAATGCCGTTTTGTGATAAAATAACCCCAAGGGCGCTTTACATTTGTTAAAGTAGGTAGTACCCCTTTGTAAAAAGATGTTTTTAATTATCCTTTCAAGATTTCAAAACCGCTTTCTGACCTCAAACCAACTGGAAGGTTATTCTAAGAAAGTGAACCCAATACATTAAAGGCTCTGTCCCCAAATTTTGCAGCATTTCCATGATATATTATACTTTACTTAGAAAAGTCACTGTGTATTACGATACTGGGTGATTATAGTGCTAGAAACATTATCACTGAAATTTCTTTTGAGTGAATCTTCACTGTAATCAACGATAACAGTATAAAAGTAAGGTTTAACATATTATCTCAATGGACCAATAATGGCACCTTTCAGGGCCTGCTACAACGACCACCTGGAGGTGGTGAGCCTGCTGCTACAGCACGGGGCTGACGTGGGAGCCCGCACCAAGATGGGCTGGGAGCCGCTGCACTCAGCCTGCCAGTGGAACCACCCCACCTGCATCGCGCGGCTGCTGGGCGCCGGGGCCAATGTTAACGCTCCCAGCAAGGGTGGTTAGTATACGCACATTGCTTATAATGACAAAGGTTACATTTGAGAGAGATCTGTGTTCAAAGCTGGATGTCAGCAGAATGAAAGTTGTTTATAATTGTTAGTGTTTGATTTTCTGTCTCTTCAAACCATAGTTCGACCAGCAATAGTAATTTTTTAATCTGATGGAAAAGAATTAAATTCAGTTTGGTTTTTTAATAAGTGTTAATAAATTGACATTTTAAGGTAGAAGACTGAAATTTGTTTGTCAGTTTGCAGTCAGCTAACGTAAGCAATACAACAAATAATTCATCTGGAAATTCTTAACGGGCAGTTACGAAAATGTCTAAGGTTTCCAATGACATAAATTCTTAAACTGTAATTTTTCTGTATGAAATACCTACTGCAATTTTAAGCAAAACTCTCCACAGTGCCTTAGCTGTTTTGTTAACTGCACCAATTGTAAATATTTTTATTAAAAATCCTTTCACGATATCAGAGTAAATAAGGTTAGTCTATATTTTATGGTATCTAGATTTTTACTGCAACTCAAAGTCTCGGAATTTTTTAATTCTGTTCTGCCATACAAAAATTTAAGGGAATGTCAGATGCCGTGCAATGTGTTTTATAAAACAACTAGCTGATGTGTACCCGGCCTTGCTCGGGATTTTTCACTTGTCATTAGGGTGCCATAATTGATTTGACAGCGAAATTAACTATCTCCAAATAAAGAAACATTCATTAGCAAACGTTTATTTTTTCAAAATATATCTAAATCATAAAGTTCTTAAGTAGCTACTCGTGTTTTCAATTTTGAAAATATTCTACCCATAAATACCTTCTTCTTTTGAATATGCAATCTGTGGCTAATCAGAGTGTTAAATCTATGGGCTAACCTAAATAAATCATGGCGGGTTCAATTTTTTTCATGCTAATTTTAAAACGTTATAGCAACAGTTTTACATATTCGATTTCATTCAAACTATTTTCTAAACCTTCCCAGCACTGATAAAAACAAACTGTGCTATTTTCAGCGAAACCGTTAGAATAATTTTCGAGAACATCGAGGACAAACAAACTTACATTGATTTTTATATACTCATATATAGATTGATTTCACCGGAGCAAGTCAGTTGAGAGAACACATTCAAAGGGAGCGGATGTCCATTTGAAATTCTATATTTTTGTCTATTATATCACAAATTTACTGGGGAGACAGGTGAGACTGTCAACTAACTTACGGAAAGTAGGAATTACAGGTACAGCTGTTGGTTTCGACAATATTGCTGTTGAATACTTTAAAGGCCGGCAATTCTCACATGGTTATGCAAACTTTTTAACCAGTGTTTAGAGGAGGGTTACACTCCATTAGATTGGAGAAGGGCTGTGATCATGCCTCTATACAAAGGTAAAGGGCCACGCATGGAATGTGGAAATCACAGGGCTATTAGCCTAAGTTCAGTTGGAAAGCTGTATGGTAGGATATTGAATGAAAGGGTACAAATGAAAACAAAGGATAAAATATGGGATGTGCAAGGTGCATTTATGAGTGGAAGGGGGTGCATGGATCAGATTATCTCGTTGCGTATGCTAACAGAGAAGTTTCTGGCAAAAAACCAGAAATTTTTCTGTGCTTTTGTAGATCTACAAAAAGCATACGACCGAGTTGATAGACAAAAGTTATGGACCGTGTTGTCCAAGTATGGTGTGAATACAAATCTTATACAGGCAATCGCATCTCTGTACGAGGGAAGCGTTGCATGTGTTACATGTGGTGGTTTGATATCACAAAAGGTGTTAAGTAAGGCTGTATAATGTCACCGTGGTTATTCAATCTATACATGGATAATTGTATGCAAGAATTGAAAGAGGTGGGCTTGGGCGCGAAAATGAGTAGTTTGCAAGTATGTTGCCTGTTGTATGCTAATGATGCGGTGCTGATTGCTAACAGTATGGAAGATCTTCAGTCCCTCGTATCTAGGATGAACGAAGTATGTATGAAGAATGAGCTAATGAATGTAAGTAAGTCCAAAGTCATGGTGTTAGAAAGAGAGAGTACGAAAACAGTGTGCAATATAGTTGTGAATGATGACTTGGAGCAGATCGATGAGTTTGTGTATTTGGGAAGTATGTTTACGAGAGATGGAAAGACTGATAGATTATTTCATCAGCCATTTTGAATTTCTTCAGTTCACTACCGATTTCGTTCAAAATCTGGAATAAGGTGTTAGGAGGTACACAGAACTCGAAATCGAACGTCAAAATGCATTATTTCAGTGGCCATCTTGAATTTCTCGAGTTTTCTAATGATTTCTTTCAAAATGGGGATTAGGGTGTTTGGAGGTACACTGAACTCGAATCTAACATCAAAACGCTTAATTTTGGCGGCCATCCTGAATTTCAGTTCTCTGATTTCGTCCATTAACAAAAATCAAAACCATTGATAGGACAGCCATATAAAAAAAGGTCTTCAATTCATTTCAACCATCGTGGATCTCCAAGTGGACGATCAAAAATCGGACTCCTTGACCATCAAAATAACTCCCATGTCGAAAAACTGTGCTTATAACTGTGTTTCTGAGTAGATGGTTCGCGTTACTCAATCCTATAACATTTACAAAGCAAAAATAAAAGATTATGCTCTGAAGAAATAAATACGTAAATAGTAACAAAAAATCTTTTGTAAAAGGTGGACACTATAACATCTCCCACATGTACGTTTCCGTCTGCGTTTCTCAATCTTCGCTCCAAAGCGCCTGCCGATCTACCCATCGATACGCCAGATCGGCCTCCCGGCTGAACCGTTGTTAATTTGAGTAAAAAATTTCTACACTTCGGCCGGCCCGATCCTTTGATCGACTGATCTCCATGCGGAAGTGTACCTGTAAAGAGATTTCTCAGAGATCGGGGCGAAGTGTGGCCTGATGCGTGCTAAATATTTCAATTGGCGATATCTGTGTGCGCGTATTATGCTTCATTTAGCCTCAAGATTTTTTTTATGTGATACCTTACAAAAGTTTCATCTGTCCGGAATCAGCGAAACTATGGCATCCCCCTTTTTTTTTTAAATGATATTAGGTTGATTAAAGTAGGATACGAAAGAAGAATGAGAAAACCGTTTTTCAATTCTAAACGGTGGCATCTCATCGGGGCGATACAGAGAGTATTTTCGAGATTGATTGAACACTAGCAGTTATAGATGTATATTTAAAATTTCAGATCAGACGCCACTGCACATAGCCACCTCCAGCAGCCACTGCAAGCGGATGCTCCAGCTGCTCCTTCTGCACCCGGATGTGGACGCCCACATCAAGAACCACTCTGGAGACATCCCCAAGGACATTGCCAGGAGGCAGGGCATTTATGACTATCTCTTCGAGCTCTCTGACCCGGCCATCGAATACATCAAATCTCCCAGCTTCACAGAAAACCCCTTCATGTCTGAATAAATCCCAATATCAATTCTGTCCCAATAATCTGTAATTTTAATTATTGTCTAGGTATTACTGACATTTTAAATATTTTTCTGAATAATTAACTCCAATACTTTTATTAGTTGCTAGTTATGAATTTAAACTGTTTAAAGCAGAGGTTCCCAACAATATTTGTCTCGCCACATACTTTTGGACTATATTTTCCATTAGTGTCTGTCCCTCCCCCCCCCATTTCTTCTTACACAACAATGCAATGCAATCTAAATAAATACACTGTGACTGAGAGATAATAACTCTCATTTCCGCCGTCGATTCTGTACCCCTAAAACACCGTAAAGAAAATGACAAAAAAAAACCATTAATCCATCTATAAATCGACAGAATAATTGATCAGTTCATTTTGTTGCGTGTTTCTTTTAACGATGTACCTATGACAAATTTGAATTCACAAGGAATATTTATTAAAAATATTTTTGTTGCTTCCCCCCCATTTGCTCTTGAGGCCAACACCACCCCCTTAGATCTCGCCAATGTCCCCCGGCGATATCGCCCACATTGAGAATCTCTGGTTTAAAGTTTTCAGATATTTATTTTAAAAGGGCCCTGTTCAGGTCTGGTTATTTTTTTTAACCAATGGCGGCCAATAGAACTTGCTGTTAGTTAGCATCTAAATACTGTGCACATGCTGGTAGTGTGAATACAGCTTAACCACTAAAAACACAAATTCATAAAAATACTTGCATGCTTGTTGCATCCATAAAACATGCATTTTTAAACCTTTTTAAAGTAATGTCAAAATGTGTGAAAACTGTTTAAATACCAGCAGTCTTGGTGTTGATAATAGATCAATTTTAAGATAATTATTTATACACTGTACGCATTTGTAATTTTTTTATTTAATTTACTTACAACTAATTAATAATATGACTATAAACGTAATCTATAAGAACTCTATTGTTTCCCCTTCCTCTTCTTCCGGCACCGGGCCCCAAACCTTGAAATCCCCTCCCGATGCGCTGAGGAACATCTCCTGGCCGGGGTGCATGCTGAGGGAATGAACCACCGCGTTGGGGGTGTGGATGTATTTGGCAACCACTTTAGCCGTCAGCAGGTCCCAGCACCAAATCTCCCCGGTCGCCGAACCAGATAATACTTGGCTGTCAGAATTAGTGATGCAATTCTCTAGGGAGTATTCCTTTGACGCATAACCAAAATAGCTGAAAAATGTGAATATGACATGTAATAAATGCAAATCCTACATATTTTTGTTAGAATTATAACAGTATACTATGTGTAGTTAAGTCTGTTAAGTGCGAACTGAACTCCTGAACAATTAAGAAAGTGTCAGATATTTCAGGCGAAACAATGATAATACAAAAATAAATAATTTTTATAAATAAATGTATGTATTTTTAATTATTGTGTATCGGTGTTATTCACTGTGCTGATGATTTGAAAACGATATAATAATAATTGTAGTATCGTTGTCCAAATACTTACGTATTTAAAAGTTCTCCTGTGCTTTTGTCCATCAGTCTTATTTTATCATCAGCGCATGAAACAACCGTGCACTGTCCATCGTGTGTTATCGAAGCATAAGTGATGGTATCTAAAAGTTACAAATTATAATAATATATAATCAAGAAATCGATGTTCCTAACATTGAACACAGTCTGACATTTTATAGACAAAAAATGAGGGCGCTGCAATTGTTTTAAATGACAACACCAGGATGGCTCATAGGACGATTATTGTAATTTTAAAAAGCACAATGGTCCAAGTGCATGTTTTTTACTTTCACTAAACGGTATCCAGAAATTAGTGGTACTTTCCAAAGGGAATCATATTTTAAGACAATTTTATTTATAAACTTTTTTTTTCACTTCATTATTTTCATTATCAATTTGCAAGGATTGATTTGGTTATTCAGTAATACCAACATGAACATTCAAGATGGGCCCCGTAAATGGCGTAAAAATTAATGCGACGTATTAGGCAAGCGAAATTTTAATTTTTACGAAATATGAATTAAAATGCATTATTTTGCTTCGGTAACTGAAATAGTTGTTCCTCATTGTAATTAAACTGATTTTTTTAAATTTTCAATTGGTGCCTATTAAGGATGAGGAGCTTATTTACATATTTGCCCTATCAATATTTAGCAGTAGCAATCTGAAATGAAAGACAAAGCCACCACACTGTAAAATAATTGTGTAACAGTAATTTATGATGTGATATACCTCCAATAAAATCTGATGTCATCTGACCAACCCTGAGATCGTACAATCTCGTGTGACAATCTACAGAGCTGGTCAATATCTCATGGTCAGTCACTTGAATTGATGTAATGCAGTCCTTGGCGTCTGATAGCACCTGCAAAGTTAGACAAAGAATTTTTTGAATATTCATCTTGACATTAATTTATTCAGTTTACTTTCGTACTTTCATTGATAAAATATTATTTATATGTAATTACTTGAATAGGGTCATTTTTCCTTGATCGGAGATCCCAGAACATCACGGTATTGTCATGTGAACCGGAAATAGCCACTGTTGATTCTTCATTCATTCTATTAACAGATAAACATAGGTAGGTAAAGTGATATGTATTGCTAATTCAAAGCGTTTAAGCTTTCAGGATAACTGTTATTATAATAAACCGGATAAAGTTATGATAATTCCTATTAGCGTAAAAAGGTATAAGGTTATAGTGACTAGTGACTGCTTGCTACCACTGCAGGTCCTGAACATTGCCATTGTGAATATTTCCCAGTTTCAGTTTTTTTTATATACCTATGGATATTCTGAATTTCCTACAGTATATTTTGTTGGTAAGGCTGCTCTCTGACGGTCCAGTGAGGAACGAACTTTTCACTCGCTACTGGAGACACTGCGCAGAAAAGTCCCACAATGGACTGCGTTGCAAACCGTTACCTTACTTTAACAAAACTTGACTTTTCTATGCAGTGTCTGCAGTAACGAGTTAAATGTTCGACCATCAGAGAGCAGCCTAAGAAATAAGTGTATTGGTAAGTATTTGTAATGCTT
This sequence comes from Halesus radiatus, assembly GCA_022606495.2. Lineage (NCBI taxonomy): Eukaryota > Metazoa > Arthropoda > Insecta > Trichoptera > Limnephilidae > Halesus > Halesus radiatus. The sequence goes on along the minus strand of JAHDVE020003355.1, from coordinate 65,395 downwards.
GATATCATTACAAAAAATGCCATAATAAAGTAGATTTCATTTCATTTTATCTATTTGTTAATTCTAAAAGAAACTTTGCAAAGTAATAGAGTCATACTACATATTCAGCCATCGAAGGGTTAAAATGTTGTAGCGGACTGGTAGATATTAAATAAGTGGGAATCAATGATTCTAAATGTCCTCACTTCACACAACAGATTGTGCCAGCATGTCCTCTGAACCTCCGCAATGGCTGTCCCGTGCTGACGTCCCACAAAATAACGGACTTGTCCGAGCCGCACGAGGCTATCTGGCTACTGTCGCATGATCCCACCGCATCCAACACCTCGTTGGCGTGACCTCCATAGATTTTCAACATTAGATTTTTGTGAGGGTTCCATAACTTTATCTTTTTGTCAGCTCCACAAGTAAGGCAATATGAACCGTCAACTAAAATAATAATTAGTATTATCAGATGAATAATAATTTATTGTTGTGAACTCACAGATAAATCCTGACCGAATTTTGTTCTTTATAAATAAGAAGCAAAACTTGTTCTTACCGTTAAATCTAATAGCCCTTATAGAGCCTTGTTTTGCATCTATAGTTTTTAAACAAATTAAATCCATTCTTCAGAGAGAAAATAAACTATTTCATAAGGTAAAATTGTAGAAATAAAGAGTATCTTTCAACATGGAAAATATAAAAACATATACAGCAAACAAACATAGAACTGTCAAATGAGATAAGGTTATGTACGTTTGTTGTTATTTAGCGTCTATGGTTAAAACTATTTGAGACCCATAGACAACTGGAAAAAAAAACAGATTTGCCCATAGAAATTATAAATAACTTTCTTCTGTCAAACTTTTAACCTACAAGTATTATTCTGTATTATGAACGATTTATATTAATACCTTATTTAAAATGTCTGCAATAATGCTGGGATCTTCGAGATCGAGAATAACGTCTCTTGTTCAATTCATCACCCAAAGACATAATCTTAGTTGTGTATCTAGTAATGTTGCACGGTTTTCCACCAAACACACCAACGAAAGCAGTACAGGCGCTGAAAGTGACAAGAAACTTGGAGGATTTGCCCAAGCTTTCGAAAAATATACTAATATAAAAGAGCCAGAAGCGCCAATCCCAGAAGTTAAAACTTTTGCATCACTTCTTCGGTCTTCAAAATTCATTGATGTATGTACTTTATAATATTCATAACAATTGCACTGGTAGATATAGCCAATCAGATCTCAATATCGTTGTGCATTCTTCAACCATAAAACTGCTGCTTGATGAATGTAATACACCCTCTCGAGTACACCCGTTTCATTGCAAGTAATCTTTGCGGGTCTTATTATTTTTACATTTCTTTCCTATAAAGAAAGCTCAATTTATTTGATTATTTTCTTCGATTGTTGCCTTCACTTTGTTCAAACTTTTTTTGTAGCTTGGAGATCCAAATGGGAAAATAGTGACCGGTGAAATATTTCAAGTTGTCAATGACGATCTTTACATCGACTTCGGCTGGAAGTTCCACTGCGTCTGCACGCGGCCGCGGAAGAATGGGGAGGAATATGTCCGAGGAGCCAAGGTCCGCCTTATGGTCAAGGACTTGGAGCTTTCATCGCGCTTCCTGGGATCCGATGTCGACCTCACACTTCTGGAGGCTGATTGTAAATTACTGAATTTAATCTACTCACCCGCTAAGAGATAAGCTAATCGAATGTCAACTATGTTTATAACATTCACTACTTCATTGAAGCATTTATATTATTTTGTTTAATAGTTTATGATTTACATTAGAATATTATTAGAAAGTAAAGTACTCCATAATAATTTCAACCATTTCTATGAAAATATTATAACCAATACCAAAAGTTAAAAATTTAAGTGTATGTTTTGTAAGTACTTGGCCTTATTCCTATTTTGAGTTTTTATCATAATTCCTCAATTCCCTCCTAACATTACAATGAAAGCCGTATGTCCTTATTTTTATTTCAGTAACTTTATTGTCAATATTTTTCATAACACATATTATTGTCTTTTCCATCACAATCCAAACAATTAGCCTACACTCATAATATTCCTGAATATAAACAATAAATGCATACATATACAGGGTGTCCGGAGTAAAGTGCAGTAACTTCGGGAGATGATTCTACACAATAGTACAAACAAAAATATAAATAACTTTAATCGTTAAAGAAGATAATATTAATAATCATAATGAAAATATGAAACAGACAATAAAAAGGAAATGGTCGCAACTGGCACTTGGACCCAGATCCTCTAGTCTTACCGGGACCAACCTAGAGCTCTTAAAATGATCTTCAATGATTAAATATTACAATAAGGTTTATAAACTTCAATAAAGTTATTCCTAATAAATTGAATATAAAAACCTCTTTTCGAAATTATATTGTTTTTTTTTTCATAGAAAGAAGTTTATTTTTCTATGCAAATAATTAATCATTTTTACCTGAAAAGTACCTACCTTGAACTATCATGTGTCACCTCCAGAAGTTAGTGCCCTTTCCCCTCAGACGCCTTGTAAACAATATAAATACATGCCCTGTGTATAAATTACAAAATATTAAGTTTGTTTTTTAAAGGTAAAATATTACTATCAAACCACATTAATTTATTTCTGATAAAATCCATCGATGTATCTCATTCCTTGACTTAGTTAGTAGAAATAAAGGTATTATATTTTATTTTACTGCCGAGCTTTGTGCGTTTTCAACTACAATCTCAAAGTAATATAATTCTTAACTAGTTGACGCATTAATGGACGCAAATTATACGTAAATAAACATTGCTTCAGAAGCACGCTCTTTACATTTAAAATAATATTAATCACTACAGGGAAACAGTTACAATACTTAAATTAGAATTCAAATGCCACACTCGAGTGCGGATACTAAAGCCTAACTTTCCACAACATTTAATTTATCATATAATATAACAATAATCATTTCAATTGACTTTCCATATTGTAACAGCTTACACTCTTGCCATAGTTCAATTATTGTTTTTGTTTGTATATTTTGTGATTTTGCCTAGGGTTGACATCTGTATCTGTAGATCGTATTTATCTATGCATTTGACTTTTTTTTTTTACAAAAAAAATTTAAAGGGAAGATCTTCTCACAGCACAGTCTGAGGTTACATGGTTAAAATACAAGAGGAATATTCTATCAATAAAATCATTAATTTCCTGGAAGATAACTGACCTATTATTTGTTGTTTATAATGTAACAAGTTTTTCTTCGTCTCAATTTTTCTCTCGTTTGTTTGGGGTCTTGAGGTAAAACTTCAGAGAGAAGTTGAACTAGACATAAGTAAGCCTCAAGTAAAGTTACAACATAATTATGCATAATATCCTCAGAATACACTTTACAGCTTGTCATATTATTTTATTTGTCATCTAGAAGAGAATATATTCTTTCATAATTCAATAATGCACTCAGAAAAGTATTATTTTGTCTAGCCAACGTACAGAGGTATCTCTAATTGACCAGCTTCACATTTAATTAAACTACTCCCACCTTTTACTACAATAATATGCATATAAACAGTGAAACATTTAGTAGAAAGAACAACATTTAAAAAAAAACATTAATTTTTACTTTACTTAATATCCACAATTGAGTTGTCCTTCTTTTCGGGCTCTGGCTTCGTGCCATTCTCGAAAGGAGGATTATGAGTGGCAGAATGCTGCAGGAAGTGCCTTTTCTTTACTTCTTCCGAGTCTGCATCGTGTATAATTAATATTTCATTGACCGATGTCTTATCCGCCGCTTCTTCCTTTGGATGTTGCTCTGTCCAGGTTTTTAAAAAGTCTACTACATTGGTGTGTCCAAAAATAGAGGCTTCGTTGAGTGGGGTGCTTCCCCAACGGTCATGCGGGTCATGGGGAACATTGCAGTGGACCAGGAGGAACTCCACACACGGGAGGTGACCCTCGGCTGCGGAGAGATGCAGAGCGGTTCGCCCGTCGTAATCGGAGAGTGTCATATCCATGCCTGATAATCTATGCCTGTGGAAAAAAAATTCATAACGTGTCAATGAGTCACTGGAAAGCAGAATTACTAATTATAACATTCAATGTTTTATTTTCGGAATGTGTTGTAAATATCTACAAGAATTATAAGTTACTAGCGCAGACCATTATTATTATTAATTATGCCACGGCCAAGAATCGAACCCCGATCAACTTCTTGTAAGGCAACTATGCTTAACATTACACCGCCAACTTGTGCCTTCGGAACAGCAAGGTTCTATCTGACTAGGCAATGTTATGCGGTAATGAACTCTATAGTAATACTGTTTAGAGCCCATTATCACATGACATTGCTGTGTCAGATAGATCCTTGTTGTCCCAAGGACACACTATTATAAGAATTGTGGCATTAATTCATTATTATAAATACTGAAAACAAGAATTACATTTTGTATATTTAATTTTAGAATTAAATCTGAAATTATATTTTTTATAATTGATTTGAATTCTGAAATTAGAATGTTACATACAGTTATGTACGAACATCACAACCGAAATTATGTTGTTTTAATTGTACGATTATTACCTTCTGAGAGCACTGAGGTCGCCACTGGCAGCAGAGAACAGAAGGTTTACGATGCTCAATCCTGTTGTTTCAAACTTGTAACGTCTGGGGTTCTTTTTGTTGGTCGCATATCTCAAGTTGTCGTAACGGTGGAAGTTGAATCTTTCAATCAAGTCCTGTGGCAAAATGATAAATTAAAACATCTGTCATCATATTATGTATAATGTAAACTATATCTACAAAGATACGTGATGTGACGTTGTACTCACCACACAAAACTGGACTCCTCTGCAAGAGTTACCCAACGGATCCAAAGCCGGTGACCAGACACATATTCCCATAACATTTGGGACGACTACCAGCATGCCTCCGCTGACGCCAGATTTGGCAGGAAGTCCGACTTTGAAAGCAAACTGCCCGGAGTAATCGTACATTCCACAGCTGTGCATCAGAGACAGTACATTTCGCACGGATTCTGCACTTAGGATCTTCTCGTCTGTTGTGGGGCATATGCCACCGTTAGCGAGGGTCGCTGCTATGACGGATGCTATGTCACAATTTCCCTCCATGGCACAGCACTGAAAATTTATGTAATCGTTGACAAGGAGTTGGATGAAATGTTACAAATGAATATGGGGATTATTTTCAATCACAAGGATCATCCAATTTAGGACCATTATTATTTTTAATTTTCATAAATAACATTAGAAAAAATATCAAATTCATTTGTTTTTTACTTTTCACTGACGACATTAAACTATTCATGAGAATACGAACATTGGGGAACTGTAAGCAACTTCAGGAAGATATTAATGCAATTATTGAATGGGGTATTGACTTCCAAAAATGTTCAGTTACGTGGTTTACGAGGTCACACAAGACCATGTATTTTAATTACAAAATGAAAGATACGTTTCTGAAGCACATGACGACTTGTAATGACTTAGGAACTGTGCTTGACGACGCTCGTGTAACATTTCACGCTACTTTCAAAAGATCTGCAAATCAGCCGCAAAAATGTTCGGTTTTGTCATACACAATTCAAAGGAGTTGACAAACCTTGTGGTAATAAGGCTACTTTACTTAAGCTTAGTGAGTAGCATTCTTGAGAGTGGATCTCAGGTATGGGAGTCAGAAGACACCGTCTATGCACTAATGGTTGAGAAAATTCAAAAGAAATTTTTACGATTCCTCTACACGAAGGAGTTCAGTTTTTACCCATAGCTATTTCCATCAGCATTTCTCTTGGGAATGCTGGGTATCTGCAGCCTAAGTTCTAGGAGGGATGTAGCCTTACTGCTTATGGCTCATAAGCTATTGAATGGTGTATTATTAATTCCTGACATCCTGGCTGAAATAGGAAATAAGTCCCTGATAATTTCACATGAGGCCGCCGACACAGGCTTCTGTTTCTTCCCAGGTGCAGAACTAACTTACCAATGGTAATGCCCCTGGGAAGACTTACTAGGTTAATTAACTGCCTCGCAGGAAATGTGGATGTTTTTCACATAACCTACAAGTTTAAGCATGAACTAGCAGCTATTATGTTGTAACTATATTATATACCTATTTGTAACCTTTTTAAAACTATTTTTATCACTGTAATTACTTATCTTATATAATAATGTTACCTATATATATATATTTATTTTTTTAAATCGTTTTGCAATGCTTTGATGCAGTGGCGGTTCGTGACTTTTGAGTGAGCTAGAGTGGTAAAATTGAAAAGTACCACTTTAATGGTGTTGTTTTAGCTGAAAATGATTTTTTTTTTTTCAATATTTCAATTTTTTTTAGGAGATTTAAATATTAGGTAGGGCAGTGCCCCACCCCCATCTATCTGAAAAATCTTTATAAAAAAAAAGATTTTCGGCCTCATCAACATCAATAACGTCATATTTTTCAATCTTAGTACTCTAGTTCACACAAAAGTCACAAGCTGCCACTGCTTTCGTGTATAGTAGAGGTGGACGTTTCGGTTTATTTTTCAAAATAACCGAAATCCGGAATCTTGGTTCTAATTCACTGACCTATGGCAACCCCGAGGTCCCGGATAGACCATGTGGTCCTGGGTTCCAGTCCCAGCTGTTACAGTTATCTTTTTCTTTTCTGTCTTTTCGGTTTCATGTTTCACTCTGAGAGTTGTTAATATTATCTTCAATAATTTAAAATCTATTACAATATGGTTTACAAGCTTCAATGAGTTATTAAAAAAAATAAATTATTAAACACATTTACATAAACTTTCTGATTTAAAAATCCTTATTGAATTCATATTGTCTGCTTAAAATTTTCCCTTTCATTTGTTTATTTTACAGAGTGCAGAAAATACAGAAATTGGTCTTGAAATACAGTGCAGACAAAAACAACACAATATTATTTAAAGATTGTGTGGGTGGAGTACTCAAGAGAGCAGTAAGTAAAAGAGAGAGTATAAGACATAAACAATATTAATTAATTATTATATGTGGGCGTGGTACACATGTGTACGGTATACTACAACTAAAGACTTCAATACTACAATTTGCCACAAGAAAGCAATAATATATATAAAATTAAGAAGAATTATTTTTTGCACCACTATCAAAATATCAACATGTTTCGAAAGCGAAGCTTTCCTCATCAGGATACACGTACACGGATAATTACCGATTACAAAATAATTACGCATCTATTGAAGAAATAATATATATTGCTGTAACTGCTACAAAATGTTTTTTGTGCCCATATTCAATAGGATTTTATTTCAGTGTCAATCCATCTTTTTCCATGACTGTGAGATTATATCACAACTGATGTAAAATTTAAAACTTTACACTCTGTGACTATGTACATGCAAAAGAAGGGCCCTTACCTGGAAATAAAAGTCCATACACTCTCGTAGATTAGTTTTCTCCGGGTAGCATTTGTGTTCTCGCATATAAAAGCCGAGGGCGTAGTTTCGGTCGGCCGCCTCTCGTTCCGACAAGAAGGTTGCGTTATTGAAGCTCAGGGGTTCGTTGCCTGCCATGCCCTTGAAGAAGTCCATGACGTAGTCAAACTTCTCGGCCAGGGTCATCTCGGGTTTCACCAAGGTTTTCAATAAAGCACAGATTAGAATTGCTCCGGCATTTATCATCGGGTTATGCGGTTTCACTAGAAATAAAAGTATTTTTTTTATTGTGTACCCTAACAAAATATGAATTAAATGCTAATGCATTGCAATCAATCTAAAGAATAAGTCATTAATTGCTACAGGGGACATTTATTATGTATCACAACCAACTTATTGACCACATAATGAAGATCAATTAGTTGAGTAGGTTTATTCAATTAACTGTTATTAGTAATTGTATGGGTATGTGGTAATGTAATGTTTACCACTATTAATTAAAATTACAACGAAACATTATCGTTTAAGTTATGGTTGGTGACTTGCCCATTGATAATCATGTAAATGTAGTGTCTATAATACAAGCTAAAAAAATTCTTACTGTTAAAATCCAAAACGAGTTCATTGAAATTCCTTCCACTGGGTTCGGTGCCGATGTACTGATGAACGATTTCGGGGCCCAGTGTCTCCAAGGCCATGGCATAGGTCAGGGGCTTGCTGCAAGACTGCAGGGTGAATGGAACAGTCACGTCTCCGATGGAAAACCTTTGCCCGTCAATAGTGCACACACTGATTCCCCAATAATCGGGATTCATGCGTGCCAACTGGGGAATGTAGCTTGCCACCTTTCCGTCTGTGTTGCCTTTCCCAATCCAGTACATTTCTTCTATATCTTTGACAAAGTCCTGGAAGTCCGGAATGACAAACTGACTCTTGAAGGCTCGGGTGATTAGGACAATGTTTGGCGCGATGACTTCTTTGAATGTTTCTCGGGTTAGTTTCTGTGTTTCTGGAGAACCTCCTTCGAAGCCAGACTTCCTGTGGATCGCGAACAAGTTTGTCATGACCTCTTTAATGCGTGGGTCGTTTTTCCGAATTCCCGTTGATTTCAATGCCTAAAATAAAATTAAAAAGTTCTAATCATAAACAGTCACTAAATATGTTCTTATTTCCTGTATGTATTTCTAGCTAGATACTGACAAAGGGCATATAGATAAGATCGTCGCTGGCTGTTAATGTTTTTGGCCTGAGAAGTTGGCAGAGAATTCTGCTTTGAGATTTGTGTATAAGATGCATGGCTTGGGCCGTCGCATCAGTTGAATCTAGTAAGCAGTTGTAGAGGAAGGTAGAGGTAGTGTAGGCCCATGGTATGTCTTATTGGGTTGGATTAATCAATTAAAAGTCAGGAATATGGATCTTAAAACAGTTCCGAAACATTGAGATCCAGAAAGATGCCAATATTAAAGACAACCAGGGTCCTTAGTCTGCATCTTTTGCGTTGGCTAACGCAAGTTAAATTGGACATAAATAATACTTTTTTAGAGTTTGGTAGTCCGTATCACGCTGACAAGCTAAGGTTTGCGTTTATGAGAGACAAATCCGTAACACAAACCTAAAAGACGATGACACGTTTAAGAAAACTGTCAAAAGGTTTTGTTTATGGCAGATTTAACTCGCGTTAGCTAACGCAAAAGATACAGGCCCCCTGTATATGAAAGTGCTTTAACTCACGGCGAGAAATTTTCCAATTGGTAACAGCCCAGTTTCTTCATTTTTAAACATGTCAAATAGAACATCTTCAGCATCTTTTGGATCTTGATCACGGGACCTGTAAATTAAATTGTCTTGTTATATTATTTAAAAAATTAAAAACTATATTCAGTGATAACATGAAGGTATGCTACAAAATAACAAGTTTACTGTGCAAAGCAAAAATATGTCTACAAGGTGTCTAAGAAACGTAATACATACATTATTTACATATACACATTACACATTCTATATGACAACAAAATATGTACGTATTAACTTAGTAATTTGGGTACAATATCATAAATAATTAAATCATCAGAACAACATAAATGTTATGTTCTATGAATTAAATAATGTTATGTAGAAAGGGTTCAGATATTTTTTCTCTCAGCAACAACATTTTGATATTGTGAAAATACACATCGATGCCCCGGTTCTAAAGTGTAACAACTCAAAAAGTATAGCTTTTTTTTATTTTAGTGAAATTCTAGGATGTCTAAAAATTATTTTATATTCATAAAATTATAAACATATATTTTTTTATTAATTGTTTTTGTGTTTAATTCGTAGATTTTTTTAAAAAATTTAATGTAAATCAAATTTAATAATGTTATTATTAAGTTCTGCAAGTATTTTTAGTTGTTATAATTGTGACAGCTGTTTCGGCGTTTAACGCCATTTTCAACTGTAGTTAAACAAAAAAAAATAAATAAAGAAAAATACATGTACATATATAAATTTTTTTTTTTTTAATAATTTCTTCAAAAGATTGGTATTCACTTTGTGGCGTCATTATTAATAAATTAATTAAAAATTACTTTGTAATCACCACTTTATTGATATATACATGTTTTTGTTTAGCCTTCGAAACATGTTTATATGTATGTATTAATAAAGTGGTGATTACAAAGTAATTTTTAATTCATTTAAATTTTTTTTCTAATAGTTTTCATAGGATTTTCGTAGTTGTTACAGTTTGGATCTAAAATAATTGAAATATTTCTGATTTAGTGTGTGGTGGTGATTTAGAATTGTTAAAATATAAAAAATATACATATAATTCTAAAAATAACCACTGTCATTCTAAAATAACTACAGTTACTACTTGTTACATTTTGGATCTGGCGGATATCAGTATTCTAAGCATTTCCTCATATTGCAAATTTTTGAGTTATTACACTTTGGACCTGAGGCATCGAGTCATCAACCATCAGGCAATTAATCTAACTCAAAATATGGTGCAATGCAGGCATTGTTAAGTCCCTACCAATGTTAAGTAATTATTAATTAATTACGTACTATTTGCATAATATACCTACCTACCAGTGGATGGCAGTCCATAAAGGTTGGAAAGCTGTGCCTACCCTAAAAAAACCTAACATACAAAATAAAGTACGATATTTAAAAAAATCTACAAATCTGATAAAAACATATTTTTTACATTAAGTAGTAAGGAACTTGTAACTTGGAACTTGGAACCCAAATGGGTTAAAATAAATAATATTCAGTTGACCACAACAATCAGTATTCATACCCCAACTTGAAAAACTACACACAGCCTACCTTTAATCACGCCACTGATACCTGCCTATTATATTAATAAAATAAGAGATTTTTCAAATCTGAAGCGTTAAAAAGCACAGCTGTTACTACAGTGGGTGACCGTATAATTCAACACATGTATGAATCGGCGTACTTTCTAAAAGTGATAAAAATTTATTAAAAGTACGAAAAAAAAGCTAGCCCGAAAACCTAATCTAACCTAACATAATAATTTTTTTTTTATAAATTAAAAAAAATAAATAATAATAATTATTAATTAGGTAGGTTAGATTAGGTTTTCGGGTTGGTTTTTTTGTGCTTTTAATGTGTGCCGATTCATACTTGTGTTGATTTATCATGGCACCGTTACAGTGTGAGTGTAATGCCAAAATCCATGAAAGTAAATTAATTGTAGGCAAGGTCGGTCCTATGCAGGCGCAATTGGAGCGTCCGCTCCAGGCGCCATCTTTCCAAGGCTCCAAGGCAATGATAATATCTAAGACCTAACAGCGCTATTGAAGTGATTAGGATATTACATGCGCCAGGCGTCGTTTGGCTCAGGGCCGGCCCTGTGAGTAGGTACCCATTGTAGGTTTTTTAAAATACAGATAGGTAGGTACCGAATTTTCCGTACCCGTATTCAGACAGCGCGTCGCCACTCCCACGGGTGAATTCAAGTACAAATCTTTGTGCGTATTGTTCTAAAATGCAGAGGGTTATGGCGACGTCCTAGAGTCTAGACTGTTTAGGTATAGACCGTTAGATTCTAGTACAAACGCTTTTATTTGTGTCAGAGTTTAGATGCCCGGTCTTTAAAAAAATGTATGTTTAAAATGGTAATGCATCGATATCTCTTTTAATGAATAATAATGCAAGAAAAATATTACATTTGTCGGTTGGTAAGGGGGGGGGGTTCCTTTAAGTAAATTGATACATATTAAATCCGGTGTTTTAAAACGAAAGAATAATCATTTCCGAACGTCCTTGTGTTAATTAGCATCTTCATAAGATACTTTTTTATTGCTTTTTAATGGTAGACATAATAACCGTGTTGTCTGTCTGTCGCAATGCCTAATTTAAAAGGAATAAGACGTGATACACATTGCGACGGTATACGCAATATGTTTACTCAGTTGTAAATAACTAACGCGATTTTACGTGAATATTTACTTTTCAAATTGTGACGCGTAGTTTTTACGAGCGGCGCGACGCAGACGCTCTTATCAATAATAATTATATGCCGTACACACATTTTATGGTGCTTCCTCAAATTATTTTACGAAACGAAGTAGTCCCTAGTAAGCACTAAGAAAGATTGTCCAATTGCCTTCCCGCTATTCAACATTCCAAGCGGCTGAACTCCACCCCCATTTTGAAATATGCCCATTTAAAGTACAGATTCGCCTTCCCTTTCTCCATCTATTGAAACGATGGCCAAGAACACCCTTAAAGGGTAAAAGCCAAATGGGTACATTGAAAAATTATAGTTCCTACCCAGTTTGTACGTGCGTGTTTTATTATAATGTAGTACCTACCTAGTTATTCAACAGGTTTATTTATTTGAATGTCTAGTGAAGCAGGTTCGAAAGGGGTAAATACCACATACATACATTTTCACGATTTAAGTCACGTGGGGGAAGCGGTTCTGACAATACACGTGACGGGAAACCGACTTTTGAATTTTTTTGAATGTAGGTACTAAATGAAATGGTTCGCAATTTGTTAAAACGTTTGTAAAGGTGTTACAAAAAAATGCAGTAACATGCAGTGGCGTGCAGTCCATAAAGGCTGAAAAACTCTGCCTACCTTAAAAAAACGAGTCATAGAAAGAAGAAAAAAAGCATTAAATTTCTAACCAAAATGTATTTGTTTTCCATGAATTTGGTGAGGACCTTTACGCTCATTTATTCACTTGGTCAGAACAATCAGCGAAATATAATAATAAAAATGCAATTTTGAAATATTCAATTCACATTCATACTTGAACTGCACACAGCCTACCTTTGGTCAAAGGCAATGCACACCACTGTTAATATGCAAGTTGTGAAGACATTGTAAAACTTCACACTAGGTACAACTCTACCAATTTATTATGAACATGTATTATGAATAATGTTGCTAAAATTAAAATGTAAAGAAATTTTATTTAATGCCTGCCTGCAAATTAATGTTTTATTGGGATTTCTAAAAAAAAAACATTTTTCAATGTTACAAGTTTTTCAAGAATAAAAATAAAACCCAAATAGTTTTTTTCCGATTTTAGGTTAAATATTATGAAGAAGTTCTGTCGGTTTTATTATTTCACTAGCTGAAGTACCCGGCGTTATGAATGGTTTGGAGTAAAGTTTTGAGCTTGTGACGTGTTACCCCTACCCCTACCTCTACCCTACTCCAACCCCTACCCCTACCCAGTATTTTTCCTTTTATTTTGAACGTCAAGTGTGCAAAATTTTGCGGAAACGTCTACGAACATTGCCTTTTATATAATACTAGCTGATGTGTACCCGGCCTTGCTAGGGATTTGTTTTTTTTTTAAAATAAAGTTATGATGTTGTGAATTCTTGCTTGTCGTTTGGGTGCCATAATCGATTTGACAGAGAAAGTAATGCCTTGTGTACTATCTCTAAACAATGAAACATTCATTTGAAAATTTTATTTCATTCCAAACATTTATTTTTTCAAAATATATCTAATTAACAAAGTTCTTAGGTAGATAGTTGTGTTTTCCATTTTGAAAATATTCTACCCAAACAAACCTTCTTCTTTTGAATATGTAATCTGTGACTAACCTCAATACAACATGGCAGGTTCAATGTTTTTCATACTAATTTTAAAACGCTATAGCAACAGTTTTACACATTGGATTACATTCCAACTACTATCTAAACATTCCCGGTACTAATAAGAAAAAAACTGTCCTAATTTAAGCGAAACCGGTCGAGTAATTTTCTAGAAAATCGAAGACACATAGACACACATTCATTTTTTATATATAGATTATAATTATTGGGTTCTACAAACTAACCCCTAACACGCAAATAAATTAAAAAAGTGTTCTGGAAAACGTAAAAACCGAAAATACAGACTACACGCCACTGATAAATATTATGTATACATACAGTAAGATATTAGGCATCAGAAACCAAAACACAATACGAAAGGTTACGAAAATCAACAATAATTATTACGATAAGAAAATAAATCAACATTCACGAAGTTAACAATAGGCAAAAAATATGTGATTATATTATTTAGTTATTTCAATAAAAATCCATTAAACAAAATGTGATTAGAAGTTTACCAAATACGTTTTGGTGCTGCCCGCGTCTGCATATTATAGGAATGATTATTGAAAGGTTTTGAGAACGGTTACTATCTATCAGAAACGCAACTTACAGATGTTACATTACTGTTGGATTATAAAAGCAGAAAATGTGAGATCCTGTTAAAAAATACTACATCGAAGTAGTTTAGATTTACGACACTAAAAATCTAGTTTGAAGTAGATCAGGATTAAAAACTCGTGGTTAGCAACAGTTGGTAAGAAACCTCTGGTGCAACTCATGCATTATTCTATGGTTCATTGAGATCATTTCGGAAGATTTGTGCCGGTTTTAATTAGACAAGGTTAGATTTAATTAGTTATTTCTAAAATTCAACTTAAAAACAAAAGTTAATCCAAATCTGGAGCGATTAAAAAATGTGACCCAGTATTGGATTCTATACGAGGAATCAGAAATCTCATTAAGTTGAATAACATTTCATTGGACCGTTCAAAGTGAGTAAATACAATGCATATGCCATTTCATTGGGCCGTTCAAAGTGAGTAAATACAATGCATATGCAATTATACAAATTGAGTAAAAAAAGACATTTGTGAAGGTGCGTGTGCATTTATAGTGCAGATGTACATGCTACAAACAAAATATTAATAATTATTTCACTGTGGTGGAAAACTTTTCTGCTTTCAGGGAATCTTTTCGATTTTTGTTTTGCATCGAATAACTAACTAGAAGAATGCGCATTATTAAAAAAAAACTTGCGTCCAGTTCTGATAATTGCATCTGAAAATTCAAAGAATTTTCCAACCACACTAGGAAAAATAATACAACTTTGCTACAGTACGTGTACACTGTACATTTCATATGATAATGGATTAATATTACGGCTAGTTGGAAAGTACGAACTAATTAATCAAAGCATTTTCGACAAAATTCAACACAGTATGTTCACTTACAGTCCTTTGTAGTTGATATCATGGATGACGGAGTAAGGCCTTAGATAAAGCAATAGAAATAAAATCAATCATTAGTTCCCTTATAATTAATAAACAATAATTAAAAAGTTACCCGATGAATCTCGCTAGAAGTTTGATAAAGCGATCTTGTTTATTAGTTGATGCAGAGACGTGATTATTGTACTCGTCGTTGTTATATTCCTTTGTTGACATATTGTTGTGATTTGATTAAAACTTGAATAGATATTTTGGGTCTGATTTGTAGAGCCTGTTAGCTGCTAGCGTGGCGAAGGTTTTCACTGAACTACATCGATGCGATGCAAATAAAAATCTCTGCAAATTTTCCGATCATCACAGACTCAACCTGCTAACTGTTAAGGTACAGTTACCAGTTAAGAGGAACGGCTATGCTGTCGTTTCATACATAACTTAATTTTGGATTTGAGGCCAAAATACCCATCCAAAATTAAAAGTTTAGTAAATATCTAGCACGGATGAGGAGTATTTTATTTTTATTTTTTTAAATTATGAATAATATGCCATGAAAAAAAAAACAATTTTCATAATTTTAGAGGCAACTTACAAAATTATTCGCGGGTTTATTGTATTTTTTGTTTAAATTGTTATATTTGCTAAGTAAATATTATTACGTAAATAAAAATATAAAAACAAAACATTTAAAAAAAAACTTTTTTTGGGTCGATATTTTAAATTATATACGGTAAACGTTCCAACGTAAATTGGTCGTTTTTAATTTAATTTAAAGTCCACCATAATGCATATTTAAATTTTTTTTTTTAATTTTATTTTACATTTCATTATATTTTCAAAGTAAACGGGGTAAAACTTTTTTTTACATCACCGTTAGCAAATCGCGAAAAATCAATTCCTTTAATGCCCTGTATTTCATAATGTAAAACAAAAATAAATAAATTACTTCTAATTCGTAATAGATATTTACTATATTTTTGATGAAAAAAAAGATCATTAGGTTTAGGTGAATATTTTGGCCTCAAATGAAAATTAAGTTTTGTATGAAACCGTTCCTCTTAATGTCGCAGGCTCTGGCTGCTCGTGTCTCTCTCGAAAAGGTTTCGATAGAGTGAAACGCAAATACTTCAGTGTTTGTGGCTTAATAGTCCGATTTTCCCATAAAGGTCGCTAATAAGTTAGATAAAGCGCCGCAAGCGTTGATTACGTGGTACACCTTGCTTTCTGCGTCACGATGTTATGATTTCAATGAAAAACATTTTCTCATTTTGTACTCAAAGGCAAAGGTACCTTTCTTTACTGGCAAAAGCTCTCGTTAAGTTTATTCAAATACATTTCAAACACAAGAAAACAAACATGTTTACACGTGATTCAATAAACATTCCATTTTAAATTCTTGTAAGCAATTTATGTTAAAATATAGATTGTAAAGCTCTAAACTTTGTCAGTAACTACAATATAAGCAGATTATAAACAGTCTTAAATACAATAATGTTCATTATACAACATAACGTATTGATTACACAAGAAAACAATTAAATTTAGTGAAGAGGGTGGATCCTCGTTAGGCGCATAACTCGGGAACTAATATTATTTGCCCCATATATCTTTGCCAAAAGAATTCATCAGATGTTTGCACTCTAATAATAAATTCACCTTCATAGTAGTTTCACGGCTTTAGTCATCATCCTCTGTCTACACGTGAATAATTCTATTTTGTATTATTACGTTCGTGATGGTTTACTTTACAGTTATATTCCAAGTGTTCATGGAAGAATCCAAATCATTATAATGTATTAACACGTTAAAAAATCTCAAGTAATCGAGATTCATTCATTATTATTTTGTTTGAATAAACAATTTGCAACAGTTCGCAAAACGTCGTCAGGGTAATTCAATATTCGTGATTTCAACTTGAAAATTATAAATGAAAATGACATCGAAAAGCGAAAATGAATAGATGTTATTTACCTTATTAAATGTATATCAAAGATATCCTGGAACCCGTAGAATATTCCAGCTTTTCCTGTTCGCTTTCCCACGAAATCACTAAATCGTTGCGCCTGAAATACATAGCGATTACTGAAACTGATTCACATTTTCAACATCTTTTATATAAAAACATGTTAGAACTGGAACTGTGGCACTCAACATAATAAAATCGATCACATTTATCACAGAAATAATCAAATTAGAACTTACACCCGACGGTACAGAAGTGTACAGTCGTGTAAAAGCTCGGGTTGTCAGTTTCAATTTCCCGCTGTCGCGCAATTTTCCGACAAGGATTTTCTTTATTTCGTTATTTTGCAGAGAGGAGATGGGCCCAAAGACCATTCTCCGGCTGGTCTGCATCATCAGGCGAGTTGCAAGTTCCCGAGGGAAATAGAAGGTGGAAGCGGCTCGAGTAAGGCGAGACTGGGGACTGGGGGTCTGACAATCTCACCCACTATCAGCAGAATAGTATTAACTCACTTTCAGTGTCAACACGTGCGCAGAGCTACGATAGTCGGCGCGCGCGGCCGATCCATACGGCACAGCTGATGATTTTGGATACGCTCCGATTTTAAAATAGCTCAGATGTTTTGAAGTTATCTTAATTACATAATTAACTACGGGAAATGTTAAGAATTCGCTGATTTGAAATACGTCAAAAACACGCCGCACGAGACATTTCAATGTACCCTACCCACGAGGTACCTACTATCTATTCAAAATTGTGTTTCCCATTCGAACGTAAAATTATCACAATAATACGGCAAAATGTCACGATAGTACTAACTTGTCAGTGAAAATAATATATTAATTAAATATCTATAAATATGTTATCGGTCGGACGCCAGCTTGTGATTATAATAAAAATATTAAACTGTTGAAATTTGGTTACCAACTGAACTCCTATAATACGAGGGTTGTCCGTAAAATAAGTTTCCCTATTTTTTTTTAAATAGGGAAATTCATTTTTTTTAAATTCTGGATCGTAGCTTGGTCTTCCCCCTCCACATCCCTATCCGGCCGAACTCGCTGTGACGCTCAGTGTCGGTTGTCGGTTTGGCAGCCGTAAAGAATGGAGCTCCCGATCGCATCGCCCGCGAGGTGTGAAGTACGCTCCGTGATTCGTTTTTTATGTGCCAAAGGCCATTCGGCGACGGAAATTCATTATCAACTGACAGAAGTGCATGGAGAAATGTGCATGAGTGTTCAAATGGTGCGCAAGTGGTGCAAAGAATTCAAAGAAGGGCGCCAGCATTGCCGCTTCCACTTTCGCAATCGTTTCGTCATTGACCGATGGCCGTCCGGACCGCTGTTCGTCATGGACGTCTGTGCGCCCTGTGGATTTGATAAAATAAACAACCCTGTTTTCGGTGATTAATCTATAATAATAATAATAAATGGATGATTTATACAGCACCGTTTTTATATAAAATCACCTCTAGAGCACTACTTTTGATTCCGAAAAAAACACGTTTTCAGTTCCTGACATTAAAAAGAAAGTGAATGGTAGGAGAAGTCGGTGACTCCCGAGGATGACATGGCACGATCAAGTGAACCAATTAATTGAGTCGGATCATGTCAAGAGTCAGAACAACAAAAATATGTATGAATAAGAATGGTAGAAGAAGTCGGTGACGCTCAAGGATAACATGGCACGATCAAGTGAACCAATTAATTTAGTCGGATCATATCGAGAGTCAGAACAACAAAGAATATGTATGAATGAGAATGGCAGAAAATGTCGGTGACTCCCGAGGATGACATGGCACGATCAAGTGAACCAATTAATTGAGTCGGATCATGTAAAGCGTCAGGACAATAGAAGAGTTTGTATGAATGAGAAAAAGAGTTTGTATATTTATAGAAAAATTCGATGACGCCTGAGGAAGACATAGCACGATCAAATGAACCAAATACTTTAGTTGGGCCACGTCAATAGTCAGAATAACAGAATAATCTGTATAAGACAATACATGAATGTGAATTAAGCAAGAAGTATGTGCCAAGACCGAGTTGTTTGGCGGTCTATCCTCTTTGCATAATCCTACAGTGAAACGGTTCAATGGTTACTTTGATTAAAAACTTTATTTTCGTTGCAAAAATTATAAAGCCACTAAAAATGACCTATCACAAGTATTATGCGTGAACACAATATTTGAATTCTTTATTTTATAATGTCATCGAGGAAAGAAGAATTCAAAAAATGCTGAAGCAACCATACCGGAAAGCTCGGCCTTTGTCGATCTGTATCCGCGTGGGGAAAAACCCGATTTCTGGACGTAGTTCTTGACAGTTTCGTATTTTATTGTCAGAGGCCACAGATGATCCAACGGTGATAATTTTTTGGTAATCCCCGTATCTGGGACATTTTATTAAACCAAAATCATTATATTTGGATCAATACATCCATCATAAATCATAACTTCATGTTATGTAACACACTCGAACAATTGAAATATGTACACAATGTCTCAATGAATTTTTGTTGTATTTTTAATAATCATGTAGTAATCATCTAAGCGTACAAACAAATATGGACAAAGAACTTAAGATCAGTTGATTTCTAATTGTTTAAATATGTTGATATAGCCTTTTGTAATCACATAAAATAATTGACCGAATTCACCGAAATATTTAGATTTACAATGTGCATTTAAAATAATAGGAATTCCCAGATTAGACCGGCCATAAAATGAATTTAGTACAAAGGCTAGCCGAGCCTATTGTTAGGAAAAATCGTAACTAAAATAATATAATCTTAACTGCTATTTTGGGAAAGCCCGCAATTCCGTTAGAATTTTATGGGACGTCAATAAAAGATAATCCCCTCAAAGGAATTGAGCCGCGATGGAACGACCGCTGAACAATACAGGTAGACAGGTAGACAGAAGGACAGTGGGCTCTAGGAGACAGTCGATTGCGAGAGTCCGCCCAGGACGGAGAGTCGCGTGCAGTCTTCCACCGGGGAAGCAAAAGTCGGTTGCAGTAGTCCGCCCAGGACACCCAGCCAAGTGAAACCTTCCGCCCAGGAAGGTTCCTATTCTCGCTCCTTGGAGAGGCCGCCCAGGTCCTCTACGCTCTACGAATTCTACGCTTCCATCCCAGAAGGAAGTGACTGATCTTCGCCCTTCGGAGATCAACATCGGAGACCGCCCAGGCCTCTGATTATCGCCGCGTTGCACCTACTCCCGATCCGGAGGTACACGAATACGTAGTGCGAACGCGAGGACTCTACATACAACGCAGCCACTGGACCCTGGACATCCATCACCAAAAAGGAAAGTGCCTGACTCTAATCATAATTCCTCCCACAACATAAGCCAGTGAACCTCTAATTTTAAGTACAAAGACTTTAACAGTAGAACTAAGTAATTGCCTAAGCCAGTGAACCTCTAATTTTAAGTACAAAGACTTTAACAGTAGAATTAAGTAATTGCGTATCTAGTTTTATTGCATTTATTATGTCTAATTAAGATTTACACTAGTTTTAAGACTAATCCCACGTATAAAAAAATAAATTACTTGTAACTACCTAAGATCGCATTTCTATTCCTCCCTTTTTGCGTTATTCCTAGAATAATACCTACTGCCCGACTAACCGTCATATCAATGTCACCTGCTGAAATAAAAAAAAAATCTATCAAAACTAAACAGTTATTAAATATCATATGTTGAAAACTTTGTTAGCTGAAAGGAACTTTCTGTATTGGATAATTGTAAAATATTATTTTTTGTATGATTTAGTGTTGTCATTTGTTCTTTGTTTTTAAAAATATATTTAAGTATTACTATTAATATTCTATATAATTCTTATATGTTTTTTATTTTATGTAGATACTTAACTTTAGGTATAAATTTACTATAAGGTTTTGAATAACAAGCTCCCGTTAGACAAACTACTAAAAAGTAGTTTATCGGGAGTTTTTGCCTAATGTTTTTGTAAAATGTCATAAATTACAAAATAAAAAAAAACGTATCATGTAACTTTCATTAGGTACACGGTATATCTATGGGTACACTAGATACTATAAAATGTATAGAAAAAATAAACTATTAAAAAAAAATCCCCACGAACACCCCCCCCCCCCCATGTAGACATTTAGTAGGCGTACCTAATATTTGGGAACGATAAAAATAACGTAATACCGGCAAACGAATATATCTAGTATGGGTAATATCGCAAAATAACAGGTACGACACAGTCCTAACTGAACGTCGCAGCGAGTTCGGCCGGATAGGGATGTGGAGGGGGAAGACGAAGCTACAATCCAGAATTAAAAAAAAAAAAATTCCCTATTAAAAAAAAATTGGGAAACTTATTTTACGGACAACCCTCGTATTTTAGTACGATAGCGGTGTTAAAGTAGGTACCTACAGTCTGAATTTTTATAGTAGAATAAAATGAGGACGCTGCGATCGTTTAAAAGGATTTAAATGGCAAAATCAAGATGGGTTATAAGAAGATGAATGCGTGTTAAAAGAACAATGGTCCTAGAGCATATGTTTTACTTTAACCAAACGGTGCTCAGAAATTATTGGTACTTTCCGAAAAGAGATGATTCTACATCATTTATGTTTAATATTTTATTATTATTTAACGCTGAGCAAGGAAGATAATTACATGAAATTAATGTATAGAAATATCCATGTATTTGAGATTAGATAATTAAAAAAACATAATATTAAATTCATAGATGAAAATTTAATAATAAAAAATCATTATGATGTTATACCTTGTTTCTTTAAAACGAACTGTCAAACTCGAATGTGGAAAAAAATCAAATGTGAAGATCACATTTCAAAGACAAAGTGAGTAGCTTGAGGTTGCCATAGTATTAAAAAAATTCTATTCCTACTTTATTAAAATGTTAACATTTTATCAATATAATAATTTTCTGCGACAAAGTTACTGGTTTTCAAAATAAATATTATTTGACAATATCTGTAGATGTGTTGAATTATGATTCCACCAATAAAATCCAAATAAGTTAGCCAAACAATCACAAGGTTTATTTGTAGCACAACACGGTCTTCATTTAATTGGCAAGCAAACAGGTACTACCTACTACTGCAGAAAGAATTTCCGATTTATTAGATAGTTAGGTACTTGCCTACTTTAGTAATAAATAAATATTTATTTAGTGGATAGCTTCTATCACGGTAATCCCTCTTACTGATTTTAACAAAGTGAATCCTATACGCTTAAGGTGGGGTCTGATTATTCAGTGCTTTATTGCACTAAAAAAATGCCTACCAATAATATTTTATTGAAGATAAAATTAAGACATTAATATTATCAGAGGCTCCCAGTGGTTTTACAACCTGACCTATGATTGTCTGAAGACAAATATTCATATGAATTGCATAACAATTTTATTGATGATAAGAAACCAAGAACTCTAATTTATGTGTCTAGAAGTTGCCTGTAAATGTCAATTATTAGAGTGATAATGTGAAGCCCAGTACCAGTATGCATATGCGTACTTACTACTTACTCACCATGTGGACGCTAAAACTCATGGCTCGACGGCTCGCTTCGAGCCGGTTCGAAGCGATTGGGACTTCCTAATACCTCTTACTTACTCACTTCGAGCCATTGAGCCGGGCTCTAGAGTGTGTACAGCGCTGGGGTGTGAGGTCGCACCCTCATGTCAGCTTTGCGCTCTTCGTATTTTGTCAAAATATTCTAAATGTATTTTAGTTGCTACACAAAAAACTTTGTGGAAGAATTCATCAACCTACGAGTATATTGAGATTCAGAGTGTCTGTGGAAAATAACTTTGAAAATCTATTATATAAAGAAGAATGTCCCGGGCGGGCGGTGATGTTTGTTTTGTATACAAATCTACAGCTTTATTCCGAGCTTGATAAAATTTTGCACACTTGACATTCGAAATAAGAGGAAGGTCACTGTCTACATGGGATTTCAAAATAATAATAATAATAAATGTTTATTCCGGTATGTGGGGAGGTTAGTGCAGTCCCACATTCCATATAAAATATACATGCAATAGTTATAAAAAATATACAAAATATGTACAAGAGTTTGAAAAAATAAAAATAAAAAGTTAAATAATTATAAGACAGTAGTATAAGGTGATACATCACACATAAAACAAAAATAAAAATAAAAAAAATAAAATAAAAAAATAAAATAAAAAAAATAAGAATTTAACTAAATAAGATTAAAATAACTCCTTAAGGGTACTGCGGCATTTATATTGTGAGGGGCCAATATATTTGTCCAGTATGCGTCGATGCTGGAGGCTGGACTGAGGCGGGCTTCCATGATGATGAGGATATATGATGAGGATATTCCTGGAGCTGGAGCAAAAAACCACCCCCTTCCCCCTTTCTCACCCTTTAAAGCAGAATTTTGGTACTTCTTGATTTCTACTTTAAAATTTCGCACATTTGACGTTCAAAATAAGAGGAAAACTACTGGGTAGGGGTAGGGATTGGGGTAACACATGGCAACCTCAAAACTTTCCTCCAAACCATTCATAACTTTGGGTAACACCGGTACTTCAGCTATACTCCAATAAAAAATAAGAAAATGAGGCTTGCTTTAAAATGATTGCAGAATATTGAAGGTCTGTGCCAGTTCTTCCAGTTGCTAGGTGACGCAAGGTAACAGATGATATTTCGTGAGATGAAATTGGTTGTCTCACATATGGGTGTAATTTTTTGTAATTAATGGGGAAACCATTTGGAAAAGTTCAGTGTACGACTCTTCTGACAGTCAATCAATAATTGTGATAATCTGCAGGATATAATGCAGGAACAAGTAGTACGTGGCTGTAATCTGCGCCTCATTTTAGCCACTTCTTCACCCAGTATCTTTTCTTTCGCTTCATTTTACGAACGCGCAATGTGAGACTCGCTAAACAAAGCCACTGTTCCTTCCACGTTGCAGACATGCTGAGCCTCGAGCAGTCCGGCATACACTAAACGTCGATCCTATCTTGTAGAGTAAAACTGAATGTGTGGACATTGCGTTGAGCCTTGGTTCTTACTCAACGGTTTGGCTAGATGGGTAACAAGGAATGCCCGTATTGGGCTTTAGACTGTTCGGGAATAAAGACACAATTTGTTAAAAAGAATACATTTTATTGTTACATTATCGGTTGATTGAGTTACAAAGTTCTACAGAATTTATAACTCTGTTTGACAAAAGTATAAAAACACATTTGATAGAAAATGTAAGTAATCCTCTTCGATGATCTGAACCTCGGAGAGGGGGGAGTAGTCAGGGTCTATGGGCTCCAGCAGCTCCTCTTCTTCAACAGGGGATACAGAGATATCATCCCAAGTGACACGTTTGGGAGTGCGGGACGTCCCGGGGGTGGAAGTGAGGGCACTCGGCCTCTCGGGACTCTCCAAGTCGTATGGAGTCTGGATAGGAGAGTAATGGTCCAGACCTGCAAACCGTTTAGGAGTGCTGAGTGGTTCCGTATTCTTAGTTCGAGCCTTATCCAGGTGTAGTTTCCTCACAACTGACACTCGCATAGAATCGTGCGATAGCCTGGGACGGGGAGGCGGGGCATTCGACCCAAGCTCCATAGAATCGTCGAATTGATTGCTTTCCTGCGCCATGGACAAATCCTTGCTTTCTTCTTCATTGTTTAGCAACGGGTAAGCGCCAAACTTTTTGCGAGCCAAGTAATTTTTAGGGTGCGCCAAATCCAGAACCTTCTTTCTCACAAAATCGTGGAATATGGGCAGCTCCGTACACAATTCTCTTCTTATGAACTGTCTGTCTCTACTTGACACGGAACTATCTTTGTTGGCGAGCAGAGCCTGAGAAGCAAGCAGCGTTAGTATGTTCTCTAACGTAATCAAAACAAGTTTCTTATCGAGGGCTGCAAGCCAGCTGGGTCCTATGGTCACGGTGCTGGTTGTGGAAGAGAGACTGGTGACACTGTCGCTGCGAAAAGTTCTGCGTCTAATACTGTCATCCTGGCCTCCAGAGGTACGCCTCCTAGAGGATCCTCGTCTACTCGTTTGCTTCTTTACGCTGTTGAGAGGTGTCTCATCTGCATGGTAATTCTGAAAAGGACAATTAAATGTTACATTCAGATGAAGAATTATAATTATAATTATAGAATGATAATTATACCAATTATTATGCAAATATGACCTAAAACAAACATGCATTTTTTTTAAGCTTTAAGGTTAAGCACAGACAAAATATCAATAACATATTTTAAGAATATGATGAAGAATATAAGCCACTCTGAGAAGAGTGCTGTTTATCTCATTTTCGGTCATTTTCGAGATAGGACCATTGACCTCTCGGGTATAGAGTTTATATTCTTCAATTATGCTATAGACATAATTGCACATTTGCTACTACCATATATTTTCCAGTTGCCCCGTTAAAATTCTAGCATTAGTAAATAAGGAAGTGCGGAAAATAAGGTACTCCAGTCGATTTAAAAAAAAAATTATTAATATTTGACGTTCTAACTTAAATACGAGTTTAAAAAAAAAAATTTAAGTTCGTTTTCATAGTAAAAAAAATTGTTAAGGTTTCAATTTTTCAAAGTCCACCAAAACGCACAAAATCTATGACTTGTTGGGTCATCACACGAGTAGTCAGAATTAACAGTTTGAAGGAGGGTAGTGGATTTTGTATGCATTCGAGGCATATAACTGTTAGTACAAACCTAATAGCTTCTTTAGTATTTTTTTCATTTATAAGCAAAAAAAGCAGTCAAGTTATATACATGTTACCTAATATTTATTTTATGAATTTTCAATATCTATAATTTATTAAAAATATGTTTCACGGAAAATCTATTAAAATGTATGAAAAAAAACAATGTGCCGCTTTCTCTAAAGCTTCCAAAAAAATCCGCCAGGGAAGGCGATCCTCCTTCAATGACTAGAGGTGGGTAATTCCACTTAACGGGGAGAGGGACGTCGGAGAGTTATTATTTATAAATTCAAAATAATGATAATATTATTGTGCAATACGATAAATAAATATGGTGTTTTTAAAGAGAAAAATATTTATTATGTTTTTTTTTTAATTTACATGGGCTTTATCAAAATAAAATCAGAAATATTACACATTTCTGACCTTTCTATGATTGTTTTACAAAAACATTTAAAAAGTTGAATGTCTTTAAAAAATACTGTGAAGGTTTTTCTTTAACATGTCGATAAGATAAATTAAAAAAAATAACAGTGTGTAGTTTAAATTTTTCATAAACACTATGTAACTTTAATGTTTTTTTTTTTTTTTATGCGGATTATAAATCTTTGGTTAAGTTTATTTACAAAAACGCAACGAGAAAGGATTAAAAATATTTTTCTCCACTTTAAAAATCATATTCATATTTTAAATATTTTGTAAAACATACAATAAGGGACGGTAGGAAAAAATAATATTTTTGATTAGATTTTGATAAATGCTAAGCCTATGTAAATTTATAAAATATATATTTAAAAACATTATGTTTATCGTATTGCGTAGTAACACTATCAATATTTCGAAATAATAAATAATTCCGCTCCGACGTCCCTCTTGCCCTTAGTTTACGAACTCGGTTCCAATTCCGAGTTCAGCCATACGGACTCGATTCCTTGGATTCGGTCCATCATTCCTTCCGGTCCACCCCAATGTTCTTACATTACAAGGTTTGCCAATACAGGCATTTTTCAGAAAAAAAACCTATCAGGCCGCTCGTAAGCTTGTGACGTACTTGAGGCCCCGAAACGAATGATCACTATTGACGGTCATAAATCATCTCACCCGATAACTTATTACGAGTACAATGCATATTGCACACATAACTTTAGTGCGTTATCTACCCGCAACCGTCTATAAGATTTATTATTTTTATTTTTTTTGTCTATACAGTTTAATGGATTTTATTTATACATTTTACTCGCAATTAAATATGTACATAATAACTTGTATCTTTATGGATCAATCCAAAAACTTAGTTAATTCTTGAGTGTGAGTCCAGAACAAGTGAATCCGGATTTGCGAAATCGGAGTGAGTCCACCACCTTCGGAATCGGACTCATCAGACTCGGTCCGGCCAGAACGACTATCCTATACCGTATTGTATACTTATTTGATAATATTACTGTGTGATGCTGCTAAACTAATTTTGACATTAACCTAAAAATTAAGTGGCAGAAAAATGTAAATACCGTAGTATTGGTTTAAGGACTAAACTTCTTATAAAAAAAACATTGCTTTATCATCTATTGTGTACTGTAACCTACACAATATGAGGACATTATCCATGAAACTGAAACATTTCGGTCAGAAGCAACATAACACAATGTTTTTATGAGATGGTTTTTTATTCACTTTTAGATAATGATTTATAAATTCTATGCAATAAAAGTTATATATTCAGAATCGGCGTTTGCTGATCTTTATGAATATAATTGTTTAAAAGCCATAATATTTTTCACTGGATTTCCTTACTGTTGTGATGCGGTGACAGAGTTACTGTTATATATTCTGTTTCACTGGGAAATATCTGGAGTCAGAAACCAAAGTGCGCAAAATATGCATTCAACAGCTGAAATAATTAAATTAAATAAATTTACATAATTTAACGAGCGTGTCAGGAAGCAAACAGCGGCCACGACGGTGCCAAAGGTCAGCTGGGGGAATGGGTCGTCCGACAGCTTGGGTGCACAGAACTGCAGCTCCATCAGCAGCTGCCACTTGGACAAGTCAGGGCACGGATCCGCCAGGAGTGTAAGGAGGTCAGGGCTGAAGGCTTTCAGACAGACGGCGGATAGATTCATCAGCTCTAATAACCTGCAATTTAAAATTAATTAACACAAAGATAATTTTTTTTTTTTTTTTAAATAACTAGCATAAAAACCGGCAAAATAGGATAAAATTTGTAAAAAAGAAAATAAAGTCAATTTTTGTTCTATATTATTCAGTTGAAGAAGAGTGTTAAAATTTGGTAACCCGGGTAAACCCGGGTAGTAACTACATACTACTTAGTTTGATTATAAAAATCTAATGAATTATCAAGTTCTTATAAAATGGATGTTACAGGGGAATCATGTTTTTCAAATGAACTTACTTATTCAAAGTTGTCGTAACTTTGGCAGAAGGTCCGGCATTGTCAGTTTCTTCTTGAGTCAATAAGGAAGACGGGCTTTCTATGGAAAAGTGGATTCCTTTAGGCCTCAGTATCATGGCGGTACAATAGTGGAAGCAGACACTAATACTCCTCTGAAAAATAAAAATAACTAATATCATTTTCTGCCATATGACCAAAGTTCGATTTAACTATTGTATGAATTATTGACAAAATCAAAAACACAAAGTGAAGGAAAAATTTTCTCACCATAAGCGCAACCATAGATTGGAAATGCTCCTGTCTCCATTTATTTTCATATTTGACCAATTCAGAAATGAAATACAAGGCGGAGTTAGTTAAATTCAAAGCATCCATATCCAAGCTTTGCCGGATCAATAAAATGGATTCATTAAGGTAGTCTTCTTGCACCCCAACAAACAGAATTGCATCAGATGAAAAGAAGTTCCCGTGGCTCTCCAGCATGGCTGTCACAAACTCAATGCCGCATTTATACACTTGCAGCCATTCGTTCACTTGCCATACGTTGTCCGGCTGCTTTTGGGCGCCGGCCTGGGACAGTTCTTTGGGAGGAAGCAACTGTAGCCACAAGTGTTGTCCAATATCACAGTGAAGTATATCGTCCGAGACAGAGCTACGAGCAAAAGCGGTGAGACAATTCAGAGCCGCCAATGTTTGCCTCAGCATCGACTTCTTGCGAACGGAAGAAGAAACAAAGAAAATCAACTTATTTATGAGCTTCGTCGATTTGAACCAGTGGCTCCATCCGACAAAGCTGTCCTTAAAAACATTGATGCACTGCTCCAAGAGTCTCAGCCCCAACACTATCGGATTGAGATGTCCATTTTCATTCCCTGATTTGACAATCTGCTCGTCATTCAATTTGTTTTGTTCGTCTGAATACATTTTATCAAGTTGGGAGCAAGTTATCGTGCAAACTGAGCGAATCACGCTATCAGACAAATCTGTTTCTGTTTTTGTGTCGCAAGTCAGCATATTCAGTGAAAGTGTACTAACAGCAAGAATAGAATTTTTGGCTCTCGAATGTAAAACATCAAATGAGGCCGCGGAGTTGTTCAATAAAGTGGTTATTTGGTTAAAATATTTTCTTCTCTCATCGAAGCAGTCTTCCTTCCAGTTGGAAAAGAACACGACGTACATTTCGGACAGGATGACCAGAGTTCTGCCATCTTCTATTTTTTCCATTTCTTTGTTTAGGGTATCCAGACAGTGGCCGGCCATAAGAGATTTGTTGTCGAGTGAAATTGGAAATGGTAAATATTTAATAACGATCGAAATGAAATCTTTCCAAGACGTTATTAAACTTAACCAGCCCGGGATCTCGTCCACAGAGTTAAGTGTGCTCTTTTTTCCATCAAAAGAAAAGATGTAATCGAGCCATGTCTTGAGATGTTTCCCGTCTCGGCTGAAAAGTTTTTCTAAAGCAGCTCTTAGACTTTTGTCGACTTTGCCCTCAAAAGTGAAGAGCTCTATGGCCATCATGTTGAAGATCTGCGAATAAGCCTTGATGTCCGGCAGAATGTCTTGAAATAGAGGACTGCATAAATACTCCCAGAAGTCTTCATTCTCTCTCAAATCTTTGACTAGTATTTGCATGTTGTTTTTCCAGAGGGCGTGGAATAATCCCATTATACGACTGAGTAAAGGACTGTAGAGACTATTAGTGTTCTGAAAAGTAAACAAAGAATGAAATACAAACATAGGACCAACATAAATGTTGCAAAAAGCAAATATGAATAATGAAATTAGAGCAGATACCTTCATAAAAATAAAAATAAATTACGTAACCTGGAAAGAATGAATGAGTTTGTGAATGAGAGTACATATCTGCCACTCTGGAACGTGTTGCTAAAATACTATTCATTATTTTATATTTATTAAATAAAATTTATTTGTGCAAGCTGGGATTTGAACCCGCAATTTCAGTATCCGAAGCCGATGATCTTAATCACTCGGCCATGGAGGTCATTTAATAAGTATGCAAAACTATTATTTTCAAAATAACAATGCATGTATGTACGCGGGGCTCCTTATCGTCAATGTAATTTATTAATTTAAACAATAATCACGTATGTGTTTTAAAATTTGTTTATAAAAATACTATTTATATTTTGTTACAAAATTACATATTACGTTTAGAGGTATAGTATATAATTTGATTTATGTGTATTTTTACGCGAGCGTATCCGCTTGGGAATCTTATGAAACGCGCTTGCGCAATCACGTGTATAAAGACCCGGGAAGAATTCAAACTGATTTGAGTTTACTCTCCAAATTAGGAGATCCCTTCAAAGCTTTGTGTCATTGGTTGGTATACGCATCAAACATAAATTCTGCGAGATGCCAGTACTGAGAAAATTTCAGATTTCTTAGAAGCATAAGTTTTACCATCTTCAAGTCTTTTATAAGCATAATGTACAGGGCATGAATAGTGCGGCGCAGGGGTGCGGGTCCCGCGGCTAAAAGGTGAATGGAAATTTTAAAAGCCTAGTTACATTTTTAACAGCGGCTAGATATTCCGCCATGTAGGTCAGTATCCCGTCAGTGCGGTCGCTTTTCTTTTCGCTGTGGAACAGCCTCTTTTCGTCCTGAGGGTGAGACACCTTGAAGAAGGCCTCCGTGAGGCCCGGCTGCTTCTCCACACATGCTGCCACAAACTCCAAGATGACCGTTTTAAGAGAAGACGATTCGGAGTCATCGCGTAGCCTCTCCAGGAACATGGTGCGGATCTGATGCGGAGACATATCCAAACACACCAACAGAGACATTTGGAATTCCTGAAACAAATAATTTTATTTATTTGTATACATGCAAATGGGTTTTTACATATTCATCAGCATCATCACGCCGCTACATCGCATGGTGGGGTTTGGCCTCCTCTACAAATATTCTCCACCGGCTGCGGTCCCACGTCATTTGGCCCCAGTTCTCCGTCCTTCCTGTTCTGCTCCAACCCTCTTCCACGCAGTCTATTCAATCTTCCTCTGGGTCGCTTCCACTGGGACTGTTGTTACACCCCTGCATATTTGGTGTATCGGCGGCGGATGTTCCTTGTTGTATGCATGAGTATGGCGGACAAGCATTTTGATGGAAATAGCTATTACTTCTGGATGACATGATACATAATATATATTCAATTTATTAGAATAATTAATTGAAGCTTATACACCTCATTGTAATATTTAATCAATGAATATAATAATATTAACAAATCTCCAACGAAATAGAAAAGACATAGTAAAAAGGTGTCACATCGAGGAATACCAAAATAATTGTATGATAAACTTACCAAAGCAAACCGTCTCAACAGTCGGCAAGCAGTATTGGGCAATTGCTGGTTGAAGACATGGTTGATGTAGCCAGCCACAATTGGGACAATCTTCAGGGCATCTTTTTGGCGGGGCTGCGTGTAGATCAGATGCTCCAGTGGTCCCAGGTCATTCTTATCCCGCACCAGACTCTTCAATCTCAAGACTTGCATCAGAACTGCCATGGATATTTGGATCATTTTGATGTACTCTATTCCAGGGCCGTGAATCCAATTTGTTTCACTCTCCATGACTGTCTGGATATTGTTTTCACCTGAGAAATGTAAAGTTAAACACACATAAACAAAAATATTTTTTAAAGGTGGTATACATAATTTAGTTTTGAGTTCCTTATTACAATTGTATCGGACAGCGGAGGCTTATTACCTTAAATATTGTAATTTAAATAATTAAGGAATTATGTTTATAGTTCTCACACTTTCATATTTCATAAGGTCCTTCGTTTGCCTTTATCTACATGAAATTACCCTACACATGTCTATAGCTTTGAAGATTGAATTATTCGCCCTATGAGATATCATGTATGTATTTGCAAATACATATATTCTTTGTTCCTTTAGTATTGCATACATTCCCGTAGAGGTAAGAATAATTGCTGCATAACATATGTAGAACCTGTAAATATGGAAGCAACTGGTCAAATCAGTCAGTTGTCCGGCAACTTTCGTGAAGTCTGTGTTTCATTTAAAAAAACCTTAGCCGAGGTCTATGAAGAGGAAGCAGGCAATTTATAGTAGATGTCACTGACATCAACGTCCAGAACAACAATAAAGAAGTAAAATACTACATATATGTATACGCCACATCTTCAGAAATTAAAAATACTATCTCCTTCAATTAATTATGAAAGAAAGATTGAAGGAAAATGTATAATAAAGAAGTATGAATTGGATTGTTTGAAATAATCAGCCATAGAAAGTGCAAATAATTCAACAAATTATTTTGTCTAAAGCAGTTATTTCCTAGGATTCAACCCAGAGGTTATGAGCGAAACCCGATATTTTTAAATTTGTATGGGTTATTTCACATAAGTAAACAATTTAAATATGTACAAAGAAAGGAAGTATATTTGCACTTTGTTCAAGAGCAGAAGACACTCTCAGTACGCATCATCCTAGTGAGAGGCCAGCATTCAGCAATATATAGAATATCCAAGTATTTATCAACTTTCCTCTTCTCCTTCACTTCCTCCTCCCCCATTTATTCCAGCCTTCCCAACATTCTCCATAGTTCCGCTGGCTCGGGGCGCTTGGAAGGAAAGATGTTTAATAAACAAAATATATTAATTACTTACCCAAAGAGATCAGTTTCAACAGCGCACTTCCATTTTCAATATTCAGCAGACTGAACACGCAGGTTTTGTTGAGCAGCAGGTCGGCCGGCCGGGTGGTCTGCTCGGGGGACAGCTGGGAGACCTTCAGAAGGTAGGAGACGCACTTGAGCGTGAGGGAATACTTGGCCTGTGGGGTCTTGTAGAACCACCTCGACATGTGCGGGAACACTTCCCGCAGGATGAACACGAGGCCGGGGAGCAGTACTCCCGTGGCAATGTCGCGGTCGTAGTTACACTGAAAGTTTAAATATTATTAACTAGCTGTAGTACCTGGCGTTGCCCGGGGTTATGAATGGTTTGGAGTAAAGTTTTGAAGTTGTGATGTGTTACCCCTACCCCTTGAAAATATGGTCATTCCCGAACCAAAAAAAAAAAAAAACATCAAGCAAGAGGCTCATTCAAAAATGTGGAATAAGCAATATTATGGTGTCTTCTTTTTTTCTGATAGATAAACGAATGTGTTTCATAGCTCCATACCTCTTGGTGGAAATTATGGTGCTAGGTGTAATAATATTTGCACCAACCCAGAAATTCATGGCAAAAGAAAAGCTGTGCTAATTTCATGATTTCACTGCTCAAGAGTTTTTGGTGAGATAATATATACTTTCCGTAAAAGAAAGTTACCTACAGTCTGACATTTTATAATATACAAAAAGTTTTAAATGACAACACCAAGATAGCTCATAGGAAGATGAATGTAAGTTTTTAAAAGCACAATGGTCCAAGTGCATATTTTTTACTTTCACGAAACGGTATCTAGAAATTAGTGGTACTTCCTGGAAGGAGATGATTCTACATCATATTCTAAGACAAGTTCAAGTTTATTCAATTATCTTTGTAAGGAAGATAATTAATTACATGGAAAGGCGATTTTTTTGTATTTCTTAAATTTATGTACTAGATGTTAACAAAAACAAAAAATTCACAGATCAAAATCATAATTTTTTTTTTAAATGTATGTTGTTTTTCTCGTCGATGTCAGTATTTGTTAACAAATAATAAACTGCCAAACTTGAATGTGAGGTAGTACCTCAAATCTTAATACACATGGTTATAATTGTTAAAATTGGCATAAATCTTCATAAACATATTCTAAGTTGAGCACGAGCTTCCTCACTCGAAATTCTGCTAAACAACACTTGAACACGTCATTTTGACATTGACATAGTAATGAACATTTTTAGTTCCAATTCTTCCAATTACGCCTACAATATTTTGCAAAGCTGTAACTAGATATTGATTTCAAATTTAAATCTCTCAGTGAAAAATGTAAAGTTCTCCCAGAATTTTTCCCACTTACAAGCTAGAACATATTATCATAAGAGGTTTTTCTTACGTCGTAAAAGGCAAACAGCATATCCAGGTAAGAATTGAGAATGTGGTATTCCCCGCTGGGCTGCTCAATGTTGACCAGATAGAGGCCCAGGGTTGAGGTCTGGAAAGATACCCCACTGGCGTATTCCTCGTGAGATAAGTTAGTGAACTCCACCGACGGCAGTAGCCTGATGTTCTTTAACCTGTAAAATAATTTATTTTTGATTTCAATGAATGTTCCCATTGTACATAAACAAAATAATAGAATAAACAAAATATATTTATTCACGCCACATAATTTTATTCCCACTAAGTCTGGGTTTATTAGGAACAAATTTCTAACAAGCAACAAGTCCATCTTTGTACATCTATGAAAATGTAGATATATTGTAGTAAAATATCTAGAGAGCGTTGCTATAGAATGCTACCGACATGATATTTAAAAAGCTAAAAAGTTCAGACAGAAAAAGTTTGCCAAATTTCAAGATGCAGGAGCTCACCGCTTCAGTTTTACTGGTTCAGCATCCAGTTTTTGTGCTTTATAGTATTATAACATTCCTTAAAACGACAGAAAATGAAAAAAAAAATTAGGACAGTAGTTATTTTTTTGTTCTTTTTTCACATTCTTCACTGTTCTGTTTCCCTTCAATCCTTTTCTGTTGCGTCAAATAAAAAAATATAGCGTTAAATAAAAAAAATTAAGAAATGTGTTATTACCTGATGTAAATGCGCTGTGTAAACTTTGGCACCAGAGCTGTGCTGACATCAAGACACGCCGCAATGAGAGGAAGTAGGGGCGTTTTAAAATGTGCGAATCGGACCAGCACCTCAAATACAGCCTCGCACGGGCCCACCAGCGGATCCGGCAGCTCATCTCCTGCAGTGAACTTCAGGACACTGACCAAGGCCCTAATACCCCACAAAACTCTCTCCAACTTCTCCAAGATATTGGTTTGCCCCTGCACGGTTTCATCCAGCAGGTCTTGGATCTCATGCTGGAGGATTCTCCAGTATGACACTGGTCGTCGGAAGTGGATGAGTGTGACGTTGCGTCGGTCCATGATGGCGGCGAGTGACTTGGCCCTCACGCAGAGTGCCTTGTCTCGGTGGAGGTAATAATTCTCAGTGATGAGAACGCTGTCCTCGTCGTTCATGATGTTGGATACACCGACCATGCCGGGCTGGTACAACTCTGTGTACACTGGGAGCGTTTCCAATTCATCCAACAGCTGAAAGGCATAGAATAAATGTATTTTATCAAAATTCATGTACATCAAACTTTAAATATCAATCCGCTCCAGGTAATCTATCTATCTGCAAATCCGTTACTTACTCACAAACAAACTGCTGCTAACTTGCTATTCCATATTACTGACTGGCTAATTTTGTCTAGAGTAAGTCGATATAGAAATTATATTTTTAGCCCCATAAGATTATTATAATTTCTATTGCACATGCAAACAATTATTGTTGAAATAATTGACAATTACAATGTGCATCGTACCAATTGTTCTATGTTAAAAATTGCTAATGATTCTAAAGAATCAATAGATCTAAATTGTGCTTCTATAAAAGGTCCATATTTTTCCAAATATTTTAATTTCATTTTTCGGTTGTTTGTCTATGGGTTCATGCAATAATTCTTGTTAAATACATATATTAATAATAATAATAATAATAATTGGATGATTTTTATAGTGCCGTTTTTGTGAAAAATCACCTCAAGGGCGCTGTACAATATTAAGAGGAACGGCTGCACGGCCTGTTTTATACAAAACTTAATTTTGGATTTGAGACCAAAATACTCACCTAAGCCTAATGATATTTTTTTCATCAAAAAATATAGTAAATATCTAATACAGATGAAAAGTAATTTATTTTTGTTTTACATTATGAAATATAGGGCATTAAAGGAATTGATTTATCATGATTTTAGAGGTACCTTTAACAATTATTTCGGGGCTAACGGTGATTAAAATGAGCATTACGGAGGACATTAAATTAAAAACGACCAAATTTACAATGGAACACAAATTTGCCGTACATAATTTAAAATATTGAAAAACGTTTTTTTTTTTTAAGTTTTGTTTTTATATTTTTATTTACGTAATCATATTTACATAGCAAATTTGGTAAAAAAAAATTAAAAAATACAATAAACCCACAAATAATTTTCTAAGTTGCCTCTAAAATTATGAAAATTGTTTTTTTTTTCATGGCATCACTTCATAATTTAAAACAAAAATAAATAAAATACTTCTCATCTGTACTAGATATTTACTATGAAACAGGCAGGGCAGCCGTTCCTCATAAGTTAACTACATATTTATTTTACTCACAGTATGAACACTTTCATGGCCAGCCTTCGACAGCCCCAAAATAAATATTGAGATGGCTTTAAAGTCGTAGGGGAAGAATTCGAGGGCGGTGTTCCACAGCGACACAATTCCGGGGGCCTCGGGGTTCTGGACGGAGCCCCAGAAGGCTGCGGCCAGCTGGGGGTCTGTCAGCAGTTCGGAACAGAGCTCCACCACCCCGGGGTGCTGCGACACCGAACCATCTCCGTCGAATTTGTTGCACATCATTTGGAGAATGTGGTAGAAGGATTTGCGGACGATTATGGCACATTTACTCTTGTCCTAAAATTGATAAATATTCAAGCAAGATTATAGATAACAGAGTTGATCTGGGCTGCAGTCTGCAGAGTGAAGATTGCTTAGATCACAGGCAAAATAGGTAACCGGTTCTTCTACCTGGCTTCACTCCAAATTTTAACACAACTTTTTTTTTTTTACAGTTACTCCACAAAGGAGTTTCTATATCACGGTCTATGTCATCTTTTGGGATGCTGTGTGGAGGATGTTTTGAAGGATGGGAAGGAGTGAACCTGGGTCTTGAAGAGACCCATCTTGTAGGAGGGAGAAAACACAGAGGGCGGCAGATCATTCCACAGCCAAGCTGTTGAACACAAGAGTGAGTCGTAGAAGTGACCCATTCTCATGTGACAAATATCAACCGTGTACAAATGTTGGGCATACGTTTGGCGTGTTTCCTGACTGTGGACCGGTGCCGAAAGAATCAATGATGGTAGTTCCACAGAGCATATTTTATTGAAATATCGGTAGAACGAAGACAGAAATCCCACCTGACGTCTTTGCTCCAAAGAATGCAATCTGTTTGTTATGATAAACAAATCTATCAAACAGACCGCCCATTTCTGTGCAGTGTCAAGGGTTTTTTTCAGATATTTTCAGAATTCCGACCAGAGGTGGCTGCCAAATTCTACAGTGGGGTGCACTTACGATTTATACAGGGTCAAGAGTTGTGTACTATTATAATATCTGCGAGCTCTGTATAGTAAGCCCAGTTTCTGAGAGTTTAACTTGACTCTGGCTTCGATGGAGCCCCCATACCTGAGCTGATCACTTAGGGTTACACTAAGCATATCAATGGAAGGCTTGTTGGGAAGATGGCTTCCATTAAAGGAGACTAGATAGTCATTTCTATCCTTTTTAGACATAATCCAGTGCACAATATTTGAACAATTCAAAACAATTGCCTTAGTTTTTGACAATTTAACAGATATTTCAATCCTCCATCATGGTACATAATGGCGATGACAATGCAAGCTGAAAATAATTGTATTGACTTGAATTTAATAGAGTTTACCGTTCGAGAGTTGAAGAAACTGAAATCTAAAAAAAAAAATAATAAAAAAAATAATAAAAAAATAAAATAAAAAAAATAAAAAATCAGAAATCGAAAAACATTCACATTGATTAAACCATCATGTTAACAAAAGTTACACTCATATAATATTGTTACCGTACTTACAGAAAACATGGAGTGGGTTATCATTTTATGAAGGAATTCAAATACACGCAGTTGGAGCGCTTTGGTACCAAAATGTTGGTAGCGCGCAAGGAATAATTCTTCCCCTTGCGGATCCTAGAATGAATAAATAAAAAATGTTACATAATAATAAATAATACATAGTAATTGTGATAGCTTTAGCTATAAAGCACAGAATGCTTTACTGACTAGCTTAAATAGTAGTTTTAGAGAGTTATGATAGATGTCACTAAGATGTTTTTTGAGATAAATGCAGCATTGAAGACCAGATATGAGAATAACTAATAGAGAACAATGACTTCCTGGCTGTTCTAATTCTCTTCGTTTCTAATTGTAAACATAGTCTTAATAAATGACAAAGTGCTTTGCGTGGATAATAATGTATTATTATTAGAAGCTTTAGAAATAAAGAAAGCCGTTAAAATTGATAGTAATATTCTTAATAATCAACGTAATTTGTCCTACATTAGATGTATGTATTTCCCGTTAACTCAAAATTTCAAACTTCCTGTTAAGCTCCTCCTCCTTTGTCGGGTGCCAGCCGACATCACTATTTGTACGCTACAACTCAGTTGTAGGCTGGCGGCCGACAAAATAAGACGTGCGCGCATGGTGTATTTTCGAGTGCAAAACTTGACACGTGACATTGTTTCTTGTGATTATTCGATAAAAAAAAAACATTTAAATTCACGGTCAGCAGGTACCTGCTGATCTCCCACCCTTGGCCCTTCACTAGCCTGTTTGTATCAATCTATAACACATGTGCATCTTAGTTCATAGTTTAGTTGTATACTGCCCTGAAGAAGCCACGGCAGTAGCGAAACCCGGTCGGCTAAAGTATAAATAAAAGTGATGTAAAACAAAGTCATTGTTTTATTTTTTAATTTTTTTTTTTTTAAATTATAATGTCACATCACCAAGTTACCGCTTCATATGAAAATATAAAAAATATATATTTAAATTCACGTTTTAATAAGATTTTGACTGTTTTCCGTTTTTGTTTTACTATAAAATAACCTTTTTGTAACTGCCTATCGATAAATTAATATGTTGACATTATTTAAATTAGAGTTGGCTGACAACAAATATTAAAAAATAATGGAGTGGTAAGGGTTAAGCTCCTCCTCCTTTGACATTCTGTCTCTTTCTCTTTTATATGTTGTCCCATTCTATTATGTAAGAATATCTGTCTTACTGTTCCATTGTTTAATTTTATATTGTGTCTATCTCTTCTTCTATTTTGTCTCACTAATATATATGGTCACTTTATGTATTTTTGCTTAGTTTTAAATTTTACCTTGATGATTTAAGCTTGGAATAAGCGAAACCGCTTGGTGATAAATTAAAAAAAAATAAACTAGTGGTTTAAAGCAAAGTGTTTTATTTAATATTATTTTTTATCCCACCCCGTGGACATTGCATGACAAAATTAATAGTAGTCAAATGTGTATAATTTTATTTCTTACCTGTAACAGTAATAACATCCACGCTAATAGCAATGCACCGTGTTCCTCATTCTGTTGCAGACGGATTAATTCAACTTCAATATCTTCCTTTATATTCTGAATTATTGAGCGGACATTTAAACTGCAAGCATAAATTTGAAATTAATAAAATAAAAATGTGATGCATTAAATTACTAAGGTCCTGCCGTTGAGAGCTCTGCTGGAACCTCTTTTTTCTAATACATGGATGAGAGGTTACAACAGAGCTATTAACGGAATGTCTTTTATCTCTGTTTTACTTAGAATGTGTTCTT
Source organism: Halesus radiatus (assembly GCA_022606495.2). Lineage (NCBI taxonomy): Eukaryota > Metazoa > Arthropoda > Insecta > Trichoptera > Limnephilidae > Halesus > Halesus radiatus. The sequence continues at coordinate 25,758 of JAHDVE020003355.1, read as the reverse complement.
TACCTTTTAGAATCGTTGACTATCTTGTAAAACAATGCCACTTCACAGTATACAATTTTCAGAATTGCGGCATTGTGCACCTCTTCAAGATGTTTGGAATAAGAGAGTTGCCTTCCGAAGTTATGAATTTTAAACAGCGAGAATAGTTTTTTAAACTCCAGAATGCTGAGATCCTTTTCTTCCACCACCAGCAATATCAGTAGCAGTATTTCCACTTGTTCCCGGAGGTTTCTTTCCATCCAGGTGTTTTGTATTGCAGGAGAAACCATTTCTCCATTTTGCACTTTAGTTGGTGGAGTTTCTTTAACTAAATATTCAAACTGCTTGATTAAAGATGTTTTTAACTTATCTAAACTGATATTATTTATCACCGAACTGAACTCCTTTTCATAGATGTGGTTTGAGTCTTTGTATTCCAGCATGAGTTTGAGCTGCTTCAGCATAAACATACGCTCCGAGTTGTAGAAATTCCACACTTCAATTAACAGTTGGTTGATTCGAATATCCATAAATGTAAAGTTTTGGAGGGAATTCTCTGCATTGCCATGGTACTGGCTTGAGAGATAATGCCGGAATATATCCCATGTTTGTAAACTGTCCAAACCCTAAAATGAAATAAATAACAAGAACTATAATGACATTATCATAAAAGTCTACGAATAACTGAAAACGCAATAGAATAATATTGTACTTACAATGAACTGTTGCAACTTCTCGATGAAAGGTAAAACTTTTTCAAACTTCTTATGGTCAGCAGCAAATTTTGAATAAGATTCAGTGGAAGATGGTTTAAAATAGCATATACCCTGTTCTAATTGATTCTGAATTCCATTTAGCTTATTTGTAACGAGCTCGCTGGGTGTAAATCCAGAAGTTAACCTCCATAATTCCCTCCAACAACTAAAACAAATGACAATAGGTACTATTATAAAACGTATTAATAAGGTAAACCGAAAACATGTGTTAGAATGTAAATTACCAAATGTCAATTGAACCTCCCATATTCAAAATATAACATTACACTGGATTTTTAACACAAAAACGATCATAACGACCGGACCGCCGGGAAAGTTTGACAATCATTTGAAATATTGCAACATTAAAAAACAAACGAACGTGGTAGGTACTAGAAAACTCATATGAAAAAGAACGGGGCAATCACACGTTTTGTCAATTTTCAGACAATTTTCAAAGACATAAAAAGAGATATTTTTGTGAAACAGCTAAAGAGCAAAGAGATTATATGAAACAGTTGGAGAAAATTAAGGTCACGTAGACAAAAGTAGTAGGTACCGATTGTGCAGTCGACTCTTTTTTTTTATTGTGTATGAGGAACTAGCGTCATTGATCCCTCAGCACCGGTGCACAGTCGGAAACAAGCAAAACATGCGCCAACTTTTGTATACGGTTGACATTTGTCACATGAAAACGGGTTACTTCTTCGACTCGTTCTTATGTTCAGCAGCTCAGCTGTGAAATAATCTGCCGGCTTCTTTCCTCCATCCTACAACATGGGTCTCTTCAAGACTCAGGTTCACTCCTCCCTTTCCTCCAAACGACCCTCCACACAGCATCCTCAAAGATAACATCGGCCTTGAGGGAAGATCTTTCCCTCAGGGCCCGAGTAACTGTAAAACAAAACAAAAAAGCAATAGAAAACGACGAGAGATCTTTTAAATCTCATGCGTTATTTTATGCTATACCCACACGGTAATGCGGGTTACAGACAGTTAATATAATATGTGGGCGTGGCATATCTCACAATATCGCTCACCATACAATTTCATACAGTCGTCACAAACATGTAATATAATATCTGTGGCGCGTACCTCCCCCACAAATTTATTATGATATTATATTAACTGTTGGTAACAAGCTTAAAGCTGGTTACATACAGCATACGATAATATCATAATATATATGTGGGGGGGGGGGGCGTACGCTCGCCATACAATTGTCACAGATATATGATAGTACCCGTGTGTGACCACTGTATGGGATTGTATAGTGAGCGATGTCGAGAGATATGCCACGCCCACATATTATATTAACTGTGTGTAACAGGCATAAGGTATTGATTTCACATGCACCGTAACAGGAAAATAAATAAATTAATTTTATTATTACAATACAAACAATTCAACATAATATTATATTACTCAAAGTTAAAAAAAAGTTGTTAGCAGTAGCGGTTTTCTCGAACGTGCGTTTGTGCAGTGAACTCCCTTAAAATCGATAAGATTAAAAAAAAAGTTTCGTAATTTTATCACATTAACAGCGCGCCATTCAAATGCGTTACTTTCAAATCCACCCGTATAGGTGTAATACTGCCCGAGAGCGAGTCCGAAATGAATTCCATATATGTGTTATGAATTCAGCGTCTATGGGGCTTTCTGTCCTAATGAATAGTGCACGCATTATTGTCATTCTCGTGACGCTTTAGCGCGAAACCCTGCCTACCATGCAATCCTTCGGAATCTACAAAGCGACAGTGTGCGTAGCTATATGAAGACATCTTAACAACAAATTTGTTAGTATTTTGCGACGATCAAAAGTTTTTATTTTATTGTTTTGTTGTCAAAAAATAAATTAATTGATGAAGATGTGATATTTTTTAAATACAAAAAAAACGAACAGTAAAGTTTCTTACGTGAATTGTGATTTTCGTATTTAAAACTGTTTTTTGAAACCCACGAAATTACATTATTTATTAGCCACAGACGTTTAACTAACTAATCATCACGCCGTTTTTCCGCAGGGGAAGGCAGAGAGGACAGGCCGCCAAATAACTTGATCTTGACATACACTTCTTGCTTCATTCACATTCAAACATCGCCTCATAAATTATCTACTGTTATTCTGACTTCTGACATGGCCCGACTCAAGTATTTGATTAATCGTGACATGTCTTCCTCGGACGTCCCCGGCTTGTTCTTTACATTGTTAGTATAGAACTCTTAAAAATAATAATTTCTTAAAATAATTGTTTAATTGAACTTAATTACAATAAGAAACTATTATTTCAATTGGGCGAGAGGCCAACATTTTTTTCTTTGCAACTTAAACTATGAACCTTAGACCCTATTTTATAGATTCCTAGTTAGTTTCTCCCCTAACTAAAATTGTTTTTTATTTTTATTATTGTAATTAAGTTCAATCTATGTGTTGTTTCAAAATAAAATTCGCATTGAGATTGCTGTACTAATGTAAAAATTTATTAAAATATTCAAATAACAAATGTTTACGAAATAAACACCAACGAAAGCTCAAAAAAATAAAGGTTATTGCAGATTTATTTTGTAAACACGTCATTTCTTTAGCCATTCTATTCCCCCTATATATTCAAATACTGTAAAGCGATGACATTACAAAAAAATAGATTGTTTACTATGCCATATGCAAACTAGCATATTACGCTGCCATTTTGGCCTTATCCTTCTTTGACAAAATGAAGAAACCGCCATGTAAATGATAAATCGATATATCGTGAATATGTTTTATCTTGAGGGAAAAAGTATTGTCAAACAGGTTGTTACGCTCTTACTTAGGTGGGTTCATAATATCTCTTGGAATAACGCACAAAGGTAGGAACTAAAACTAGCTTTATGTATTACAATTAGTCGTTTATTCTTCCAGACGGAACATTCGAGGGGTTAGTCTTAATTTAGAGTTAATCTTATCTAGGCACAAAAAGATCATTAAAATTAGAAAGTCAAGTACTTAATTCTACGTGAAAGTCTGTATTCTTAATAAGGCCTATCTAGTCGAGGGAAATTATCAGGAATTGAGATGCACGCGGTCTGTGAATTCGACCATGTGGGTTGTACAAATGGGTGTATCAAGGTTTCAAAAGTGAAAATTTAGACCTTGAGGTGTTTATGGTTCCGCCGAAGTTTGACAAAACACTCAAGATATGAAATCTTGTCTATGTTGACAACGTAGAATCTGTGGGTGAGTTTGATTCGAGAGTTATGTACCATGTACCTTGCTCTCTAAACTAATTTATCTTCTAGAAGCGGCTTCGCCTTTACAAATAATTTAAATAGCACTGTTACACCACTTTTAGAAAAATGCCGCCAGCAACTAATTTGAAAGAGCCAACGGGAAAGGGAGTATATGGCATCAATGCCATTCTACTTGGTCCCCCAGGATCTGGAAAGGGAACTCAGGTAATCTAATTTATTATTTTCAGGTTAAACTGCACAACAATTTCAATGTTTTTACGTAATTTCGTCACTGGGAATGTTTTTATATCTGTCTGAATAAGTTATGCAGCTGTAATTGCCCACAAGAAAATGTATTTAAGTTATGCTATGTAACATAATCTGTTTCAATCCAAAACATTCAAAATGAAAAAAAAAGTTCTAAATATGTTCGCTGTGTGTGAATAAAGTTGTGTAACGAGTTACTATTTTACCATTGATTTCATGATATTACTATCTTATCAGAATATAATAAGTTTATTATTTGACTCGGAATTTTTATGTGAATTTATTTTTCAGGCCCCCCTCCTCAAAGAAAAGTTTTGCGTATGTCATCTATCCACGGGGGACATGCTCCGGGCTGAGATATCCTCAGGTTCAGACCTCGGCAGCCGCCTGAAGAAGGTGATGGACGAAGGGAAGCTGGTCAGCGATGACCTGGTTGTGAACATGATCGATAGCAACCTGGACAAACCAGAGTGCAAGAATGGCTTCCTCTTGGATGGTTTCCCCAGAACCGTACCGCAGGCAGAGAAGGTTAGTTGATTGTTGAAGATTAATTATTGTTTGTTCTTCTATCTAATGGTGAGACAGCTATGTAACACATGCGGGATACTCGAACTGAGGTGGCACTTAATTCCTCGCTTTGGTGATAATATATATTTATTCTAGACAGTTTGACCATAAACCTACCACTGTGTGCACAATTCAAATTAAACTAAACATTTCCACTTTACTATTTAAAGGTCAATACTAAAAAATATGTACTTTGTAGTCTGCTAATGCAAGAAACACTACCTAATGATTTATTTGTAAATTCTATGTAGGTAGTTAGGAAAATATATGAGGTTTCCAGTGGAAAAAGTTCTTAAACTGTAAGCTTTTAAGTTCTATGTGAAATACGTAGTGGAATTCTAGGTAAAACGTAAAAAAAATGCCTTCACTAGTTTTCAAACTGCACATATTACAGACATTTTGCAATGTATTTCTTAGAATTTAAAAGATTACGGGTTGAAGATTTTTGTCACTGGAAACCTTGGACATTTTATTATCTATCTGTATAGAATTTACAGATAAATCATTTGTAGCATTGCTTGAGTTAGCAGACTAAAAAATGTTTAGTGCTATTTTTTAATGCTGAACTTTTTAAGACCTTGAAAGTCTGTTTGAAAAAAATTTGATGATAAAAAATAACTTCTTCAAAAACTTTAATTGTGGGATAAAAATATAATATAAATGTGTTTCTCACTCTTATGTTATACCGTACAAAAATTACATGGTATGCATTGTTAGGAATGGATAACTCTGTTATATTGTTGAGGCATACCTACATAGGCTTGGTTTGTGCGAAAGTATTTTTATCACCACTTACAGATGCCAGCTAAAATGTTGAACACAAGATTGACTTTTATTAGTATTCCCAAAATTGAACAAAACCATATCCTTCATGAAATGATCATCTCCAGACTATCTATGTAACATTCTCTTGCATTGTGACCTTGAGATTTTTCATGCGAGTGAATATTGTAATAAAAAATATGTTAAACCTAAAATTGGATATTTTCTCCCCCTTTCAGCTTGATGAGCTATTAGCAAAGCGCAGGACAACCTTGGACGCCGTCATAGAGTTTGGCATCAATGACGCCCTGCTGGTCCGACGCATCACCGGCCGCCTCATCCACCCGCCCAGCGGCAGGAGCTACCACGAGGAGTTCGCCCCCCCCATCAAGCCCATGACAGACGATGTCACCGGCCAGCCTCTGATCAAGCGCTCCGATGACAACGCAGAAGCCCTGAAGAAGAGACTCGAGGCGTACCACACACAGACCAGGCCCTTGGTAGACTACTACGCCGTGAAGGGACTCCATTACCGAGTGGACGCTTCTCGACCTTCTCAGGAGGTCTTCAGCAGGATTGACAGCATCTTCATGAGGCACAGCGCGGCCCGCATGGGCTGGTGAATAGTTAACAAATAAAATCATTCTGTAAATATTTCATAGCAAAAATATTTTAGTCTGAATATTTTGTTTTTCAGGAGATTTTTTTATCGAACGGCGTGTTATGTTGATTGTATAATTGGAATAATTCTTTAGTTTGAAAGGACATGTAAATAATAAAATGCTATGTCATATTGACTCATTTGTTTCAAACATATGTTTTATTGTAGTCTAACCTGACCTAAACAAATCACACACTAATCTGTTATAGTCCAGCTGAGAGCTCCTTGTAATCTCTCTTTCTATCGTTAACGAGAAATATGGAGAGTAGTGGTGGGCGAAGCGGCTCGGTTTAGTGAGCCGGATCACTAAATTAGCTCTTTGTAGTGTATCAGTTCGGTGATCCGGCTCGTTTGAACGACGGTTCGCATCCCCTCGCACCATGCCCCCACCCTCGCTCCCTTGGCCCTCCTAAAGACGTCCTTAAGACGCTCTTACACGATACTTTTTTCATCCAGTTTTTATGTGGATTGTCTTTACAGAGAGCTGATTTAGTGATCCGGCTCACTAAACCGAGCTGCTTCGCCCACGACTAATGGAGAGGTTACAAAGAAGCATTGTCAGTATTCCTATAAGATTTATTGGTTTTTTAAAGAAAACTGCATGATATAATAACAATACTGAATAAGTGAATAATTTTACAATTTCAATAAGTGTAAGATTGCTTTGTGGTGTCATTATTATTATTTTTTTTGATTAATTTTACTTTTACCTAATGTAATTCTACCAAATTACAAAGGTCGTGCTGATTTATTATCTAATCTGAGCTTAATTTCACGCATGCATAATTTATTGGAGTGTAAAGTAACTTGATTGATTTTGATGATATTATGCCATTAATACTGCCACTCTAAAAACAGACTAATTAATTAAAAAAAAAAGAAAGGGTCTGTTGTAGCAAATACTGTAGAAATATAGATAATACGCTTGCAGCTCCTGACATTTTTCATACATTCAGTTTCAGTGTCGATAAATCGACGTTTATTAAAAGAATTTTGTGAATTTGGAACATTGAGGTGGCAACATCCTACACTAGCACCCCTAGTGGCGTGCGTTGCCGGAATTGGTTTTTTCATAGTTTTTTTTTTTAAATATAATCTTAATAAATTAGAGGAATCGAAAATTCATAAATTAAACATTAGATGACCTACATATGACCTATTTACTGCTTTTTCCTCATAAATGAAAAATATTAAAGAGGCTATTAAGTTTGTACTAACAGTTATAAGCTTCGCCACTTGACAAAAGAAGTCTAAAATTAAAGAAAATTTCTCACGATTTATTCCCTTTCTAAACCACCAGACCGAGCCTCGAGGTTTATAACTTGTTAGTACAAACAGCCTACTTAATTTTTTTTCAAGTAAAAAAGCAGTAGTCGTGTAGGTTACATAATGTTTTTTTGTATTTCTTGTGCATTACTATGTAACAATTTCTAGACATTTTGTTTGAAGGTTTTATCCACTATGTACTTTTATTACTGAGCTACTGGTTTCGACACATCCATGTCATTAATAAAATTAAGTAATAAAAGTACATAGTGGATGAAGCTCTTCAAACAAGATACCAAGTATTTATTTTATGAATTTTCAAATTCTGTATTTTATTAAGAATATATTTCACAGAAAATGCATGAAAAAACCAATTTCGCCAACGTGCGCTGCTAGAGGTGCTAGTGTAGCATGTTACCATCAAATGTCAGGAGCTGCGCGTATTGTTATTAAAAAGTATTTGGTTGTACTAATAATTTAATGGTTTATAGCCTCTTTAATTATCCAGAGATATTGAATATTTCGGTAGAAGAATCGGATCAATAAACTATTAAATTACAACACAAATAAGGTATTAGATTTAGTAGTTCAAATGAAACAGTAGAATTTAGTTACTCATTTATTTGTTTCCACTGTCTATACATACATAAATATAAACACGATAAAACTTTAAATAACACAATCGTCTAGCGTCGCATTGCTAACGGAACGATAAATAGTCGACTACATAACAATAAAGGGCATAATATCTAGAACAGAGCAACCATCACAGGCTAAAAGTCCAACCCTTGAAAGAAGACCACCAAAGGTAAAATATCCTGGAACCGAGAGCGTAGGTTACACGTAGCCAGTAGCAAGGGCAGTAATATGTGGTAACTAAATCAGTGACCTGAAAAAAGTGGTAAGTGCCATCCACACGTGCAATTAAGTAGAGGATATTTGCCGACTGCACCGATACTATTTGTGAACTCGAATGATTAGGTAGAAAGTGCGTTTCCAAATGTTGAAAGAACAAGGACAGCAATCCCCACCTAACTATAAGGATGTGGGTGGAAGGGCTACTTAAACGAAAAATAGAAAAGATTCCAATCCAGTCAACTAAATTGCTACTTAACGGTAACTTACCGCTTAACACACTGTCCAGACACGGAAAGTGACTTAAAATGAACTAAATAATTTAGTTGTGACATATTACTGTCCTTGCTACTGGCTTTGTGTGATATACCCATAAATCTTAATTAGTATGATAATTAACCCTTGAGGTGATTTTTCACAAAAAACAGTGCTATACAAATTATTTAATTATTATTAACTGCATATTTGGACAGATTATATTAGCATGTTAAAAGATAGAAACTTAAACCTCTGATTGGTGTAGAATGCCATTGCAATTTGTTTTTGCACGTTAACCAGAAGTAATAAAACCGAGGCCTATTTCGCTACTTTTTAAGGATAAGACATTGTCCTTATCCTTAGGCTTAAAGACTTTTTGCTTAACTGCGGTTCCGGTTCTCTCGGATGACAGTCGTCATTCAGCGAATGACATATTTGCATAGTTTTAACAAAAGAAAAACACAATATTATATAGGTATTGACTTTAAACATCATCAGGGAGTCATTTGCCGCATAATAATCCTATTGAATTAACTGAAAAATGCGATAATAATAATAATCAGACCAGCTCGAAATGTCAGATAAATGTGATTTAAATTCTAAAAATTATATTAAAATACAAGTGTAAAGTAAGTAATAATAAACTACACGTGTTAAGTGTGTGTGATGCACCTATATTTTGTAATAATACTGTGATAATTAAATCACAAACTCCTTTAAAAATGTATTGTCATTGACATGTAATTAGAACCGCAGTCAAGCAAAATGTCTTCAATCCTAAGGATAAGCAGTGGTGTGCAGTCTTAAATAATGGTAGGCAGTAGGAAAAATGCAGAAATAATTGATATTAAGAATGGTTAAGCCGCTGGCTTTAGCCGATGATGGTTGGATTTACCTGCCACATCGAATATCCAAATAACCGCTTCATGACAAGCCAATTACTGGATATATAAAAATTTCCATATTTTTTTCAATCGCACATTTATTGCACGAAAGAAAAAACATAGTATAATTATTTCGTTAGTAAAGTTGTACTAGTTAATAAAAATACCAACAGATGGCACTGATTGCTACATTTGTGATTTGTACTGAAAGGCACTGCTTTTTTCGACACTAACACAAACCCTTGAATGCGTATTGCGCACACATGTACACTTTTTGTGTAGAATACAGTCAACATTTGATCTTTATAGGAGTAAGGTAGAGTAGGCAGTGCTTATGTGTCTATATGGAATGAACGCCTCTGACGATAAGGACAATGTCTTAAATTAAAAAAGAACCGGAATCGGGCGCCAGTAATGGAGTATGATGCCTCTCATAGTAATCGAAACAGTTGATAGTGATGGGTCCACCATGATAATTTCCCTTAAACGGTTTTACTGCTGCAGAATACCATAGTAAAAAATTGATTAGTATACGGGTGTACGTACCCCTCTTAATGGTCCTGGTTTAGTCTTTTACGTATAAAAATTGTTTCAAATATTGAAATATTTTTTTGAAAAGATAATCCATTTCAATGGCCTGTCTGCGGCCTGGAGTTGAAAGGTCCTATGTAAATTGGTAACGTTTTCTTTTAAATCGGTATGCAATATATTTTGACTGATGGCAGGCTTCTTTCGAGGGAACTAGATTATGCCGCAAGCCCAGTGTTTCTGACAACAAAACGATTATTTGTACTTTCATCATTAAGCTTAAATTATGTACAAGACTATTTGCCAATTATTATTCACAAACATACACACACAAATATCATAATATAAACAATAACTCTATCAGTACATAATGTAAAAACTTCTAAACAACTTTATGTAAATACTGTCCGTACACACTAAGTTTATGTAAAACCCAAAAATTTCTAGAAATGCTACATTTTAAAATTGTTATATTCATATTGGTGTTTCGGATTAACTTAATTTTTTTTTTTACATAAATCTAATCTCAAGAGAAGATTCTAGTTTTGTTTCCGATATTATCGGAAGAAGTGTCTTAGTTTGAAGGAGATCATAAACTTGAATATGTTGAGATTGCGATCAGTAAAAGAGAAGTACAGTTTAAGAATTTTAAAACTACAGGAGACTTAATTATATTATTGTTTGAATTAATTATTTTATATTTTGTAGATTGTTTATAAAAAAGACCTCGTAAAAAGTGAACGTTAAATATTTAAATGGGAAAACTGGGTAAAATCTGATTATTATCTGTTGGTAATTAAAGCATCCTCCTTCTCCTCAAATTATACACTATGAACATTTAACAAGTGTTTAATGACATCTTAAATTATTAATCGACATATTATACAATTTATTACAAAGCGTAAATAATTTCTAGATGTAACAATCACTAAAAACAATATCACGTTTCAAATACGACACATTCAGATACAGCTTTCTGTAAGCACAATGACAAATTTGGTGGCTACAGGTAAGCTAATAACGTATTTAATTTTAATAAATTACTACAGACTGGCTTTTTATAATTTCACCACTAAAAATAAATCGAACAATCTTTATTCACGTATAAGGTACTAGAGGCGTTAACTGATATTTTAGATAAGTATAGAATAATTTAGTACATTTAAGTTTCACGACAAATAGTTTAATCTTAGAATATAATTTATAGTAAAGGCAATGGAAGATATATTTGGATATCTAGATTGAGGATTACAGTTTAGTTAAATGCGCATTAAGTTAGCATGTGGTGGTGTTGCCATTAATCGAGTCGCTCCTGGGACCTGCTTGACGAACGAGACGTCTTTCTTTGGTCCAGGTAGGCGGCCGGTGCCCAGCCTTCTCCAGCTCCTCCTGGGGGACAAAAGGAGTAACATTGTAATACATATAAAAATGGTAATTAACAATTAGAAATAGGTAAAGAGGTGCACGAGGGAACAGGGCGGTCTTTATACAGCCCCATTCTTAATATATTCTCGGTAGATATCTGTATTCCCTCCATACCCCTTATCTATCCTGTGTTATTTCTCACTCAAACAATGATCACTTATATTTAATATTTCTTTCTGTATTTGTTATAAGTTTTACTTTTGTAACGACAAAAGGAATGTTCTTCTGAAATTGGTTTTACAGTTTAATTAAATTTAGTAGTATGTAAAACATATAAAGGATATAGGCTGGTACATCTATGTCATGATGGATAATAAGAAAGGACTAGAGAATGAAAAATAAAGTTAACCAGATAAGTAGGTAGTCCGCAAACACAACTTTAATAAATTGCATTTGCTTGATTTGATCTTTAGTCAGTGAATCATTGCTATGCGCTTAATCAGACAAATCCATTCTCATTACAGGACAAGCTAAGTCAAAGTGATTAATGAAGTACAACTGATAATGTGACGACATTGATTAATTTAGACCAATGATGTCAAATCGAAGATAAAATTTAAGTAATTACTCACCTAACAGCTTCACAAACCACCAGCCCGCGCAGCCAACTTTCAGGAGTTCCACAGGGTCACCCTCGCGCAAGGAAACCTCCGAGGGGCCTACGGCACAGTAGTCCGCCAGGGATACCAACACGCTGCCCACCGTCTGCGATAAAATCACTATTATTAAACTTGGCAACACATTAACATCCATAGATAAATTTAATATTTTCTGATAAAATGGCGAGAACAAATTAAGTGATCAGCCTGAGCTATTGTTTTATTAGACATATTGATATGATTGTATCTCGCAAAGATGTGATCCATTCTTTAATCTTAATATCAAAACTGTGTACATTCTTTGATAAGAAATATGTCCGTAGGGAAAATCCTGTAGAAATTTCAGATAGTAGTGATTCTTTCACATCCATCTTTTTCATAATAACCTAAGTACAATTTATTGAAAAAATGTAAGCAATATTATTTGTAAGCTTTGCTATTCATGTTTTTTTTTTTGTCAATGCAAACAGTGTGTCATTACTAATATCTATAGACGTTTAATAAACTAGGATATTTTGATAATGCAATATGTAAAAATATGAAGTTAGTAGAGTGCATAGTATTTTTTTTTTTTACATAAGTGACTAACTAGCAGGCCTCCATAAATTTCGGAAGACTTTAAAGGCATTCAGTAGATCACCAAGAAGAAAATAATATTTCTCTGATAATAACATGACATAACAATAACTTAAAACATCAATAAAACAATTGTGTTACAGTATTGAGTAATGAAGATTTATGGAGACCAGATACCTTATTGTGAACTCCGTGAAAGTTAAGCACATTGCCATGGCAACACAATAGCTGTTGAATATGTTAAAATTAGACAACTACAAAAATACCAATGGCTTTATTTTGTGATAATTTGTAGAGCAAAGATCAAAATAAGGAAACAGGTTTAAACATAAAGGAATATAATACCATAGTTATAACAAACACACATAAGACAGCAATATTATTACAGTAGAACCCCGTTAATTCGACATCCGCATGACATTGAAAACCAAATTTCGCCACGTAATTTGAAATTTTAAAATAATAAAAAAATGCACCGAAAAATTGAGTTCTGCGCCTGCCCCTTCAAATTTAGGTACGTATTTGAAGTAAATTCGTAATAATACAAAGTATTTATGTGTTAATTGAAAAATCGAAGCTGATTACCGGCGCGCTCGGCATGTCTGATTCAGAATTGCAATATAATAATATGAATTAGGACGATGTATAACTGCGTAAATCGAATTTTTACTGCATTTTATCTCCACAATCAGTTTCTGACATATTTTTGCACAAATTGAATTATATGGACTAATTTTCGTGCGCAGAACAAAACAAATTTCGAATTACGAATTAAGTAGTGAATTTTCTAATAAAAAGGTTAGGTATTAAAAAAAAATTTTGAGGATATTTTTTGGTAAAATGTCGAATTACGCGCTTTTTCGAATTATCGGGGTTTGAATTAACAGGGTTCTACTGTACTTGAGTTCAGGCATTCAAAAACTAGAAGATACAGCTCTCGGAGTAGCGTAGATTAACCGCTCGCTGACATTCTCAACGAACTTCGTAATCATGGCCGATTTATAATAGAGAATGCCAGCAAACATTATATGAAAACATCACAAAATATCTGCAAAACCACCCACAACCAAATAAAATTTAGTAATACCGCAAATCCAGAGAAATCATGCATAGCAAATTAGATAATACGGATATATTTTTGTTATAAGATAGCGGTTAGTTTGAGTTGAAATGTATATAGAAAGCACACTGTAGAAGTAAGACACGCATTATAGATAAATAAAACTTGAAGATAGTGGTAGTTTTGTTAGTAATAATGCATTCAAAGTAATAAAGCTGATTTATCAACCAAAAGCATTCGAAACAGATTAGGAGATGATGGGTTAGCACAGCATTTTAAACTCAAGCCAAATTATACTCAAATGCTGATTAGGTTACAATATGTTAGAAATGATAAAACAGCAAAAATAAAACAGAAATTAATGTAAAAACCAAAACTTACTGATCGGATTGCGTTAAAGTGACCAACCAGGCAAAGTCTGCCGGTTCTGGCAGACTTATATTAAAGGAGTTATTATTACGCTTATTTTGAGATATAATATAATGTACAGTGTTGCATAGATCGTGTCGAATGCATCCGCTCAATATTGCGAGACGTAAAAAGTAGAAGTGCTTTGCGTACTGCCCACAAAGAACTGAACCATTCTGTGAATAGATCCCATCGCCTCCACCACCTGCCGGAAAAACCACTCTCAATGACCAACCACTCTATTAGCCGCCCAGTAGTGCTTTAGGACATGGATTTTCAATATTTCCAGATGACTAGGCTTAGTTGTTTGAGCCCCTGTTTCATTTCACATTTTCATCAAATTGGCAACAGCGCCATTTTGAATTTTTTGACACTTCAAATTATTGATGGTCGATATTCCTGTTCTGGTTATTTGGAATCAGTTCCTTTGCTGTCATTGGAACCCATAGGTAATATTTCTCTAAAGTGCCTTCCAGACGATCGGGTGGCCTAGTAGTGTGGCCGACGGAAAAAATATATTAACAGTTTTTATTTTTGACTTGGCAATAATGGTAATACTCCTTGTCTCCACTGAGCAAAGCGGTCTTGAAATTTCGCTTTGGAAATGACGCTTTATTTATCGTTAAGCAATTTTCAAAGTGAAATTTCAAATTTCAAGACCGCCTCGCCTAGCGGAGACAGGGAGTATTGCCATTATTGCCAAGTCAAAAAAGAAAAAGTCGGTCAATATATTTTTTCTGTCGGCCATACTACTGGGCCACCCACTCGTCTGGAAGGCGCTTAAGGAATCTGCTATTTTGGAATCGGTTCTTTTAGAACATTTATGAAAAATTAAAATATACTGCTGATTCTTAACTCATTAGCTCTTTGGTCAAATGTTAAGTTAGTTTATTTAGTCAGCCGTCAAGCATAACCATCAAAGTTCAGCAATCCTCAATGGATGGGCTGAGAATTTGCAGTTAACGGGGACCGATATTCTAAATGGCAAATATCAAAAAAATTAAAATGGCGCTGTTGCCGATTCGAAGACAATGTCAAATAATGACAAAACAAGCAACTAGGCCTAATTCACAATAAATTATTCAAAGTGCTATGTGGCTGATGAAAAATATACCAGTAATCACTTAAAAAAATCATTTTAAAGTTTGAAATAAACCTTTATTAGTGAATGATGCAGTTAGTGAAGTTGGAGAATTGTTCAGGTTCGTATTAACGAAGCCCATCAATGGGCATTTCAACCATTCCCCTTTTTAATAAGTAAGCTTTTTTAGTAGAATTTTCAAGCACCAGTTATTATTATGTATTAGGTGTAAAGCGGACGATTTTCATTTACTTTTTTGCTTTGTTAACCATAATTGCAATGGATCATTCGACAATACAAAATGTTATCTCAGTTATGGAGGTATAAAATCCTGGCTCTAATTATATGATTAATCTTTAATCAGCCACAAAATAGTTTTTGAAAACAGTAACTACAGTTTCCAAAAAACAGGTATATTATAATGGGCGACCGGATAAATCAACACACATATATGAACCAGCACTTTTTAAAAGTGATATAAAGTCTTTAAGAGTAAGACAAAAAAAAACTAGACTGAAAACCTAATTAATAGAATTTTTTTTTAAATATTATAATTTGGTTAGGTTTTCAGGCTAACTTTTTTAATATTTTTTTTGTGCTGCTTTTAATGACTTTATATCACTTTTAAATAGTGTGCCGATTCATGTGCATGTTGATTTATCTTAGAACCCTATCATGAATGTAAAGTTCATATTACAAATTACAATGGATTACCAACACACAAATGTTAAAAAGGGTCATTTTTATGTTTACCATCTCTGGAATTGTGTTATAATTATTTGATGTTTAATTTTATTGAAAAAAACAAGTCCTAAAGTACATAATTTGTTACGGCCAATTATAAAAACAACTTTCAATTAATTAAAATGGGTATTCTTGGATAAAAATGGTCTGTTTAGTTTAATACAAGCAATTTTGATACACTGACTACGAGATATGGTAAATTAATGTAAATAATCTTAATATCATTAATTTTTAATTAAACTGACAATACAGCAAATCAAATGATACTTTATAGAAAATCAAAATATTTGATATAATAAACAAAACACTATGCTTTCTAAAATGAGTTTTTATCTCACTGTGTAACAGATGAAAATAAGTTTGGGAATTCGAATTTGTAAAAATACAATAATGTATTAACACTACTGCTTAGTCTGCATTTGTTTGAGAAAGTCCTAATCAACTATCGGAATGCCAATTTAAATTAATACCTCCTCCACAAATTTATACATTTTACTAAGATTTAAATTCTTAACTATCAGATGCAGGTTTGCTATATAAAGACAACAATGTGTTCTTGGTGTTAAGAATGTAATGTCGTTTATGAAAATCAGGAAGATATCAATAAATCATTGTTTTTTATATAAAAATCCTTACATTTGAGAGCTTTTGGTTGAGAATCAAGAACGTAAAAATAAATTTATTAAGAAAATGGCAAAGATGAGGCACCACATCACATCAAGGAAAATCAAGAAAACTCAATGAAAAATACTATAGATTCATTGTATTATTTGGGGAGTTTAAGATCACAGGGGGTTTATCTATATTTGTCTGTTTTGCATGTGAGATAAGCCTCTGTGATCCTATGACCCGGATTGATATCATTATAAAACGTGACTTGATTTACCTTCTATGCTATCACAAGCATCTCTCATTGTAATGATTTTTTTACTTCTAATGTAACTAAAATGTAAAAACTATAGTGTAAAATTTTTCTAATATGAAACAGATATAGTTGTATGTATTCCTTGACATAGTTGGTTATAGTCTGTTTGTGGATGTTTTGTTGTTAATCTTCTCCCTGCGGATAAATCACATATGATCAATTCTATGCAGTATCCATACACAATTGAATCATATGTGATCCATCAAACTCACTTTAAACAAAACCATGTTGTTAAAACAGCCGGGGGTTTAATAGTTTACATCAAAAAGTCCCGCATCGAAAAGGTTAAAGGTACAATTAATGATTTCTGAGAGATGCCTGCTCTATAATGCGATGAGATAGAGGAATCGCTTAAGATATAAAATTAATCAGTACAAATCATGCTTGGTACTTACGGGTGCATGGGCTTCATTGCTGGGGGTCTCTTCATCATCGCTGTTGGAGCAGTCGGAGGACCAGCAGGCCTCCTCGCCCGGGGCCCCCGTGGAGTGCGGATGGGGGGCTCCGGGGGGAGGGGGTGGAGGTAGGGCCTGGTCGCAGCTGAGACCCCGCGGGGCCCCCTGCAGGAGACCCACCCCTACACCTACACTGCTCCCAGAATCCCATGAACTGGCTTGCCGCAGGGATCTAAAAGATTGATAAAAATTATAGAAATAGTTTTGGTAAGTTGATTTAATAAAAATGCGAACATTATGAAAGTGTATTGAATTCGTAAGTATGTAGTGCATTTTGTTTGAAAAAGTCGAGATTAAATCTATTGCAGTAAAACGTCAGTTTACGCCTTTAAGGGCGAAGACTCAAAGAAAGCGCTAAACGTCACTTTGCGGGTTGCTAACGTCAGAAATATAACAAATAATTTATCTGTAAATTCTATAAATTTGTATAATATCAGTTTAATAAAGGTTAAAAACCGATTGAGTTCATTGGAAATACTACATAGTACCTACATTTCTACTGTTATTCACTTAAAGTTTATGAAATATTTTATTCTATTGCGCCATATAAAATTCCATACGAAAGAATTACACCGCGCGCTGGTCATTTAATTTCACAAGAGCGGGTCATTCACGAGTCGACTCCAGAGGCGGGAACACGTATGTATTTACTGACATTATTTTCTACACGGCTACGAGATATTTAATTTGATTAGTATGAGAAACGCTGAGGAAACCGGTGTTATTCGATCGGGGGTAAACAGAAATTAAATCATTATTATTCTCCAACTAAATTAATTTGAAATAGTCTCTTAATAAATTGTTTGCTTTTTAGTTATTCAAAATGGGAAAAAATAAAGGCAGACATTCGTATAATGTACAAAATAAGAGACCTGTTTCCTGGAAGAAAAAACAACGACTAAGGTAATAATAATATTATTGAAATACATGTTTTCAGGGGACACTTCGAACTTCTAGAATTTTTAAACGATTTCTATCAAAGCGGGTACAATCGAGTTCGGGGGTTAACTGAATTCGAATCTAACTTCAAAATGCATAATTTTGGTGGCAATTTTGAATTTCTTGGGTTCTCTACCGATTTCGTTCAAAATCGGGATTTGGTTGTTTGGAAGTGTACTGAACTCGAATCTAATATCAAAATGCATAATTTTGGTGGCAATTTTGAATTTCTTGAGTTCTCAACCGATTTCGTTCAAAATCGGGATTAGGGTGTTTGGAAATGTACTGAACTCGAAATGAAGGTCAAATTGCATCATTTCAGAGGCCATTTTGAATTTTGTGTTCTCTGCCGATTTCGATAAAAATTTGAATTAGGATGTTATGAGATGCACTGAACTCGGCTTTAACGTCTCAAATTGCACAGTTTCAGCGGTCGCTTCGTTAGATTGCTTAATTGGAAACAACGGTCCTCAAAATCATTGATGTACCAACTGACTCTTTTAATGCTATGGGTACATTCTGTGTAGTAAATAGAATTACAAATAATTATGTTATATTTATAATTTAGGAAAGTGTTGACTTGTATTCATGCTTATTGTGTGTATCCGGAATTGGGTTGTAAATCATTCTTATTTAAATATGTTTTATTTTTACTGCTGTTTGGTATACCAGGGGTGTTAGTTGAAGTTTGCCGGTTTTACTCATAGATGTCGCTAGAGATATGTATACATTTCTGTGATTTGGCATCTATGTCATATTTTTCTATGGACATATTAACCTTCAAAAATACACAAGTTACATTCTGCCAAAATAATAGTGTCATAGTTGGTTACCTCAGTGAATATGTCGAGTTTCGTTCCAAGTAAATCGTATTTGCGGCATTCGTTGCTTTTCTTATTTCATCAAAAGAAAAAAGCAGTTGCGTGAAGCAATACGGTTCAAACGATCGGAATTGTGGAAAAACAAATCATGGATTTTGCATCACGATAATACACCAGCTCACACATCAATGCTTGTTCATGATTATTTGGCCAAAAACAACACCGTAATCATGCCTCAACCACCGTATTCACCAGATTTGGCTTCCTGTGACTTTTTCCTATTCCCGAAACTGAAGAGACCAATGAAAGGAAAGCGTTTTGCCACAATTGATGAGATAAAGTCAGAATCGAAAAACGAGCTGATGGCCATACCGAAAAGCGCATTCCAGAAGTGCTTCGAGGATTGGAAGAAGCGCTGGCATAAGTGCATTATATCTGAGGGGGATTTCTTTGAAGGGGAGAAAATTGATATTGATGAATAAATAAATACTTTTCGAAAAAATTCGAAATTCACCTTTTCTTTTGAACACACCTCGTATTTCAAATACTTTTGGGAATGTATCAAAATCGGCAAAGATTTCCAAGCGGGTTTTGCAATTCCACAACTCAGATACTCTAATAAAACTAACCTAGTTCCTTCAATGTTACCTACCATAAACAACCTGTAATACAGTAGAACCCTGTTAATTCGAAATCTACAGGATCTTGAAAACCAAATTAATTAACAAATTCCCATGCAATGTCGCGAATCTGCAGAAACAACGCTTCGAGATATTGAGGTTTGAAGTCTGACACCAAAAATCGATGAATATTGTTACTAAAAGAGCTTTATATGTGTTAATATCCATCAAATCTTTTTTGATACCAGTTCAAGTACCTCATACATCGGTATCTAGAAACTATGCTTTTGCAGATTAGCGACTTTGGCATTGGCCCGACGATATATTGTCATTGAAAAATTTCACTCCTTCAAACTAGATAGGTATTCTAAGTAAATTCGTAATAATACGACTTACTCCCGTGCAAATTCAATTCTCACTGTCACAGTCGGTCCTTCAAATTCAGATATTCTAAGCAAATTTGTAAAAATATGACATATTTCTATGTAAACTGAAATTTCAAGGTAGATTACCGGTGCGGTCGGCCTGCTAGATTCAGAATTACGAATTAGGATTATATGTAACCGCCAAAATCGAAATTTTATAACGTTTTACTGTCACGGCCGGCCTGTCAAATACAGATTTACAAAATAATATGACATTTTTTACCAAATTGAATTATTTCAAATTATACAAATTTTCGTGTGTGGTCTGCAATAAATTTTATATTAAAAATCTGGGGACTTTTTTTGGCCAAATGTTGAATTATGCATTTTTTTATTATTGGGGTTTGAATTAACGGAGTTCTACTGAATTATTATGTTTCCAAAAAAAGTAAGTAGGTACCTGTGTTGATTATTTTGGTTATTCTGTGGCTGGTAGTACTGCTTGACCCTCTCCCCCTTGAGTTCCTCAAGCTGGTCGAGCAGCACCCGCTTGATTTGAGCCACCCACGCCTGGCGCGCCACCGCCGTGATTGCCGTCAGGGTGTGCACCTCGGCGCGCCCCTGCAGCCACACCTCGAAGCGACGGGGGTCACCCTTCACAGATTCTGTCAGTCCTATTTGAGACATCTGAAAAATGGGAGAGAAAATAATTTATCTACATTGAGATCTAATGAAGTACTTATGTATTAATGACAAAATTAAATATGTCATGCTTGTTCTTCAGAGCATAAATAAGTTTTATCAATAAGAAGATTAAAAAAACTGGGACAACTCCGCTGAGCAGGGTGTGTAAAAAGTGTGGAAGATCAGAATGAAGAAGTGTTAGACCTAATCAAAGGTCTCTGGACGGTGTATTATTGCATCCTTGAACATAAGAAACTGGAGGGAGACAGCAGGAGACTGACAAGAGTGTAGGCGTTTCCTAGAGGTAGCTAGAACTATCCAATGGTTGTTGTAGCACTGATGATGCTATATTTTTTAAAATGCTTAGTTCTATTTACTAAACTTCCGAGGTTAATTGAATGGTTATATTAATGACAATAAAACCCATTTTAGGGAGAGAACTAAAGTAAATGAGAGATATCTTACTTGTAGGTAATGTTTAAAGTGATACGTGGCTTTGTTGTGACTGGTTTTGGAAGCAGCGGGTTTGCAGAACAGCATTGCCTTCTGGTAAAGGAAGACGTGCCTCTGTCTAGCTCTTAATCGCAGCCTCATGTCTCTTTTACTCTCGGTGACTACGGAGAAGGAGCCCTGCATTAGGAGCTCCCCTTGCTGACTTAGATCCACCTAAAAAGTAAAGAAAAAAATTGTAAAAAAGATAAGAAAATAAAGAGAGCAAAAAAAAGTTTAAAGTTCAAAATCTCCTACTTACGAACCCTTTTTCGGATGCTGTCATATTGTTCATTGTGTCTAATTAAGTTTTTAAGAATATGACAGAAAAACATTTTAACATTTATGCCTGAACTTTACAAAATAAAATAAAACATGGATTTCAATCTATTTTTTTTTTAATCGAAACATGCATCCCGTGTTAAGTGGGAATTTCAACCATTTCACCACCTGCATAAGGAGTGCATGATTTCGTTTGAATTTTACGAAGGATCCCCTTAATGGGATAGATTGTGTTAAAACGGAAAGCATTTAATTTAAGCAGTTAATGGTATATTCCAGTTTTTTTTCTGTAATAAATACATGATGTAGAATCTATATTAAATTTTAGCTGCCTGAAGAGAAACGTTTTTCAAGCTCAATGATTTCATGGTGATAAATTAACTGCTTTTTATTTGACCTTCCGAGGTGATACAGCAAAAAACATCAGAATTGCGTGTACAATTTATTTTCTCTATATTTTATGTTGAATCCAGATATTTTTTGTAGACTTCTTAAATGATTTATTATCATATGAAATGATTAAATGCAAATAAATCTAACACTGTTTCAATTGAAACTTTATCCATAAACTGCAACATAATTTTTTAATTAAATAAAGTAAAAGTTTCAATACATTTACTTCTAGAAATAGAAAAAAATATATACATAAAAACCAGGAAACAAAACCTGTCCAAACACTTTTTATAAAATATCTAATTATTGCACTGACGGAATATTTCAATAATAAGTAGGTAGTGTTATTTTTAAATTGAAATGATAACAGTGGCGGCCAGTGACTTTTTGTAGAAGTGATGCTGGACAATAAGTATATATATATATATATTTTTTTTATATGAATACCGCACAAGAGTTCCAACTCCTCCCAACCGTCTGGAGGCAGTGAGACTATGGCATCCCAATTGGGGAATGTTGTGAGGCTGAAGGTATTGGGGAGGGGAAGGAGAAGTGGAAGATGGGGAAATACCTGGCTATTCAGATCTGTTCACCAAACACGGCTAAAAGCCATTTGAAGCAACGTTTCAATTCTGAATGGTGGTCTTTCACCAGGGCAACACTGAGAGTATCTTCCACTCTGGAATGTGCGCAAATATACTATATATTATTTTTAAATTAATTAATTGTGAAACAGCACAAATTAATTAAATAAAATTTACTTGCGCACGCCGAGATTTGAAGCCGCGATCTTCGGATTCGTAGTCGAGCCTTACCCCTCGACCGTGGAGGACATCATATATGTACCATATATGTACGAAGTTTAACATACAAATCTATAAACTAGCCCATGACCAAGATGCAATTGACAAAAATAGTCTGTCAAATTAGCTATATAAACCCTTTATGCTCCGCAACGTCAATTACAAGGTGAAAATTTCTATAAATGAAAAATAAACAACGAAAAAATCCATAAGGTGGGTAACTGAGTTTTAATTTACTTAAACTTGAGCTCGATTCAATGCTCCTTCTATTTATTTCTTGATATTATGTTCAAAATGGGAGTCAATTTTCCAGCATCAAGAATATCTTTTTCCGTAAATGCCTGAGACACAAAACATTATTGCATTAATGATTCAATTTTACAACCACACAATTCACTATTATCGTTTACAGCCTTAGAAGAAGTCGGTAAAGTTTCCATGTTATTTTCTGTATTCATTTTGTATTTAAATAATGAATTAAATAGGTAATCGAAGGATATCCATGGTTTCAATTTGTCAGCTTCAACTGTCAAAAATACGTCACGCAAACAAATGTCTAATCATTCTAAAAACAATCCACCCGATTCAAAATATGTATGCTATTTTGTGCATTTTGCCCATAAGCATTACAGTAGTTTTTTGTAAGTTGGATGCTCTTGTCAAATGCGTATACAGTGTTTGAAGATATTGGAAGACGGGACTGATATTCATGAAGAAATGTTAGCATCTCAGCTGTGAAAACTGTTAAATGTTCATTTATCGATGTCGACAGACTCGAAGAACTTTCGCTTGAATGCAGATTGATTGAACTTACCGGGAAGCCGGTGATGGCTATCTGGTGCATGGAGTCGTTGACGCACTTGAGGACCACGAGCATGCAGTCCAGTGCCTCCTGCAGACCCTTGCTGATGGAGCCACTCTCGCTGTACCTCAGTAAGTCCTAGAAAATATGAACACATTGAATTATATTCTTGCACCTTTACAATTATTTCACTTTCCTTCATCTCTTCTCTTTGATATCTTTAAAATATTACTTTTAACATACATACATCAATTCCAAATTACAGACTCTTTGCTTTGGTTTATTACATTTTATGAGTGGAACACATACATTTTCTTTTTACTTCAGTTTTGTTTCCTTTCCCTAATATGTATAGTTAGGAATTAAATCTGATGGAAGATTGGACTGCTGAAGCAAGAGGTGAACCTGATAAATCCATGAGAGGCAATGAGTTTTCCTAGAAAATCTAGCGATCCCTAAGCCAAGGGGTAATTTTTCAATACAGACAATAATACATAGTTGACTCTAATTTGTTGGTACATATCTCTAGAAATTTATCATTTTGACTTCAATCTTCAATTACTGAATATGAAAGGATACAGATCATCCTGCTTATAAATATGTCACTTTATACCAGGAAGACATTACCACAAAAAGGAGTAGAAATTAGCAAAAGAAGTAATCGGTAACTTACTTTTAAAAGTAATTGATATTTGGTAATTCTTTGTACAGGTTTGAGAAGATAAGCACCCAGGGGCAGCTTGTGTCCTAGTTTCATCTGGCAGGCCTGCAGGAACAGGTGTGTGTCCCGGAGGGCAGCACGCAGCCTCTCTGAGCGGGGTATGTTTTGGCAGTAGTAGCTGTACAGCCGGAAGAAGGTCTCTCTCTGAAAATAGAACAGGATAAGTTTGGTGAGTAACATTTTTGAACTGATATAATATGACTTTGATAGATAAATAATAACAAAAATTTCGTTTTTTTTTTTCCATTTGTTTGAAAAATTAAACAAGCAAAGTAGGAAATTTATCGAAAGGGGAGTTGGAAAACTGAACTATAAATCATTGATATTGGGAATTATCGTACAATAATAAAAACTGAGTGATCATAAAAGTTAAAGATTCTCTTACCTTTTGTACAAAGCATAAAGCAACCAGTTCTGTGGTAGATATACAGTTTTCTAAATCCTTGAGAAAGACATCCGAGTGGAAAGTAAACAACTCCTGGAGATTTCCAAACAGTACATCCACTTTTCCCACTAGACCGGGGGGCATCAATGGTATGTTTTCCGGGTTGTCCAGTTCTTCTTTGTAGCCCTGGGAAAGAATAAGAACACTATCAATATGCTGTGAAGAAACCAAAACATTATTATCATATTTTGAAACTAAAAATAAATAAACAAACACATACAGAATCATCAGATAATGCGTCCCCCAAAGCATCTGTCCATTCCTTTAATCTTCTGTCGTAATCTGCATTGAATGCTTCAAGATTTTCAAATACGCCATCATTTCCGATATCATCTTTTTCTTTAGGTTTATTAGGCAGATTCTTTAAATTGTTTAATGTATTTGAATACAAATTAGAAAGGGCTTCCATTTTGGATTTTTTATTTGGAACAGTTTTAGAATGTGTTTCATCGAAACTGGATTTCGTGTTCAACGAACAAGAGGAATGAGAATGATCTTCGAAGTTGTACTTATTAGAATTAAGCCAGGCCTTTCTATTGGACATGGTTGAGTGCAAACTTTTCACATATTCTTGTGTATTTTTAGAAGGTTTCCGATGCACAGATTTTTTTAAATTTGGTAAAGTGGTATAGAAGTTATCAACTGTTTCATTCCACTTGTTCATATTTCGCGAGTAGTCTCTTAAAAGTGAGGAATAATAATCACTGGTTTCACTGAGTAAATGTTTATTTTTTTCAGATGAATAACAATGGCTGAATTGAGATGATTCATTTCTACAATATTTTTTCAAATTCGGCAAAGATGAATACATGGAACAATCGTTTGATTTTTGCGATAACTTTAAGCAATATGTTCGATCCTTTGCACATCTTTTTATGACAGGAGGTTTCAATGTTAAAAATGTTTCGGAAGATGCTACAGAACAATTTAAAGTTTTTCTTTCATACAAACTATCACTTTTACACGGAACTTTATTATTACAATTTTTAGGTGTGCGGTAAACTACATTGTCATTCGTGTATTTATATTTTGATTTAAAATCACTATGAGCGGAAACACTGTCTCCTAATAAACTTTCTGTTTTGGTTTTGATACACGCAAAGCTGGCGATATTTTTTAGTTTAGTTTT